>BMAU01010513.1:0-19074 GCA_019973935.1 Trichonephila clavipes | reverse complement strand
AAATCGAGAAGAAGTAAAATTAAATTTGTCAAAATTTCAGCTTTTCTTACAATTTAACAAGATTAACAAGCGAAAGGGAAAGGAACTTAACCAAAGAAAACTGAAAAACCCTAAAAGCAAATATTAATGATGAAAATATGCAAAATCTCGATTACCAGCAGCCTTCTGAAAAAGATATTGTTCAGCTAGAGCAGTAATCCACTACCTTTTTATCGCCGCCGACCGGTCAACGTTTGTTAATTTTACCGTGGTTCTCTGAGGGGGAGGATGTTATTTTTTTATATTTTAGACTGTTTTGATTTTGTAATTTAAATTTAAATGTATTAAACTGTGAATTCTGAATAAAATATAGCTATCCAAAAAATGAATATGAAGTGATTTAATAAGGGATATTAAGGATTTTCATAAACAGTAGCCCAAACCTAAGAAAAATATACCACAGTAAATAAAACAGAAATAATTGAATGTTTCTTGTGCGGACGGGTAATATTGGATCCACGGACCGGATGTTGCGGAACACTGAGCAAGAGGACATTAGTAAAGCCCAGACCGAAAAGTATTAAGAAAATGTTGGGTTTGAGTTTGAGAAATACGTTGTCGTGGGTTCGTGGCCTAAATCGCTAAGTAATTAATTTTATTGATTACATTCTTTCACATGTGAAATGAGTTATTTTCAAAATAAAGATCCAAACAATATATATTCTTTTTCTGTAAGAGAATACAAAGAACAAAAGTGATGACTTTCGAATAATCCTTTCATTGAAAAACTTAAAAATGGCCAAATTTTGGAAAGATCTTGGCTATGTTATTCAACAAGTGTTGGTAGTGTTTTTTTGTTTGACCCTACAAACTGTTTTCTAAAACAAATTCTCAATACACAGCCGATTTTTCTGTTTAGAAACACGTAACACGTTGTTTAGAAAATCATGAAAATTCTATTGAACATAAAAATTCAATGTTAGTTTGGTTGACACGAAAAGAAAATAAGTCGGTTTTAGATAAACAGTCAAAGGAGCAACTAAGAAAAGATACAGAATGTTACCACAATGCCCTCAAACATGTTGCTGCGGTAGTAAAGTATTTGGCTATAAGAGTTTTAGCATTTAAAGGTACCTTGGAAAATTTTGGTTCTTCTCATAATGGTAATTTATGGGTGCCCTGGAACTGCTAGTAGAGTTCGAATTCATTCTTGAACATATTGAACAGCGAAAATTGCGACCAAAATCGTTAATATTGTACTTACCAAAAACAATATGATCAAATAATTGAGATCATGGACAAGCACAAATCATTAAAACAATTACAACTCAAATAAATAACGATGGTACACAGTACTATTCAATTGCGATGGATTCAACACCAAATTTGCTCCACAATGACCAACTTGCTATTATACTACGGTATTGTTTTCGGGGAAAAGTGTATGCAAAATGTGTCTCATTAATTAAGATAGGTAGTCCCACTGGCTTATACTGTGGTTTAATTCTCTACAAGAAGTTTTAGAAACAAATGGACTGATATTATATAAGTGTAGGGCAGTGTCTCTCAAACTGTGAGGCGCGCTCACTAGGGGAGCTGGATCACCATACAAGGGGGGCGCGAGTACATCGAAAAGTCGAAAAGAAACATTATTTAAAGAAATTATTAATTTACTGAAAGGAAGCAGAAAAAATAACGCATTCTGACATAATAAAATATAAAATACCCATTTACACTGATATAATACACTTATAAATGTATCAGTACTATACCATGCATTTCATAATTAATTCTACAGTACTAAGTCAAGGACAAGTTTAAAAGAATTACCAGTGATTCTATGTGGTCACGTCATCAAATTATATATAAATTTAATACTTATGTTGAGATAAAATGTACGGTTTATAATTAAAGTCGTATTGTAGATTTACCTCAAATTATATCATTATTGAATTCTATTCATTATTATTGTATATGGGGGGGAGGGGTGCCCATGAAAATTATGATTGAAAATTGGGTCGCGAGTATAGAAAGTTTGAGAAGCACTGTTGAAGGGAGACCGTCTTTTGACAACGCTGCCAATATGTCGGGTCGATATAATAGTGTTCAAGCTGTTCTAAAAGAAAAAATAAATTTGCTAATTATGCGCTGTGTGCTGCACATTCTCCTAATCTGGTTGGTGCAGAATGAGTTAAGGTTGTAACTGAAATCGTGAACTCTTTTGGTTTAATGCAACAAATATATGTTTTCTTTTCTACTTCGACTCATAGGTATTGACTTCTAAATCGTGAAGTTAAACTGAATTTACCTTAAAAAGTTTAAATCAAACCAGATGGTCTTGTCACTACGATGCTGTTGAAGCCTTAAAAGGTAATTATGGTAATATCCTGAAAATTCTTAAGATATCTAGTGACAATGAAAATGAGAAAACAGATTTTTTCGAAAAGATGCAGTAAATTTATTTAATACATTAACAAAGCTCGAAACTGCCATTTTATTTATATTTTGGGAAGAAATTTTAGAAAGATTTTTTATTCAGCTAACAAAAAAATTATAGACTCCTGGTTTTGACATCTATGAAGGGAATGTTAATTATGTCATTAGAAACATTTATAAGGAATGTACGACAGGAATCAGATCAAAAACTGAAGGAGTATGAAGAAAGAAGCCAAAAAAATTAAGTCCTAGTTTAGATTGATTGATTGATTGAATATTAACGTCGCACTGTTCAGCTACACGAGGGCTTTTGGCGACGGACCACGTAATTTTGAACCATGGTCAAGTGACGTGGACGACACCTGAGCTGGCACCCCCCTCTCCTAACTACCACACCACACCAACGGGAGGACGTTTCAGCTCTCGACAGATTTAACGTGCATCGCTGCCCTACACGGCGGGTCTTTAGTGGTACTGGGCTCGAACCCGTGACAAAGCAAGCCACAGTCCGATACCTATACCACTCGGCTACCGCGGCCACGTCCTAGTTTAGAGACAGAATATAACGATGCGAATAAGAGAAGGGTTAGTTCAAAACTTGTGGGGCCGCGGTAGCCGAGTGGTATAGGCATCGGATCGTGGCTGGCTTTGTCACGAGTTCGAGCCCAGTACCACTAAAGACCCGCCGTGTAGGGCAGCGATGCACGCTAAATCTGTCGAGAGCTGAAACGTCCTCCCGTTGGTGTGGTGTGGTAGTTGGGAGAGGGGGGTGCCAGCTCAGGTGTCGTCCACGTCACTTGACCATGGTTCAAAATTACGTGGTCCGTCGCCAAAAGCCCTCGTGTAGCTGAACAGTGCGACGTTAATCTTCACTCACTCACTCACTCAAAACTTGTGGATAAATCCACAGAAAAGCTGCATATGGGACAGAAAAATTTAAAAGAGACACGCTTATTGTTGCGTTAGATAAGCTAATTCTTGATTTAAATACAAGAAGTCAAGTATATGCAGAATGTAGTAAGGAATTTAAATTTTGGATGGATTTGCAAGATCACACAATGTAAGGAGAAAGTCGACCTGGAGAGTGTACGCGCTATTATTGATTACTATTCAGATGACATAGATCAAACATTTAGTAAATGAAGGTGTGTGTGTGTGTGTTCGATTCAAAACATATCTCAAACAAGCTGAGGTAGAGTCCTATACTTGTAGTGATATAATCAACTTAATTTTTAAAAAGAAATTTGTGGACGTTTTTCGAAATTTGTCAACCATTTTAAAGATTTTTATAACGCTCCCTATTACTGGTTATGAAGCAGAGCGTGTGTTCTCTAAAATGTCTTATATAGAAAACAAATATAGGACAACAATGACAAATACTAGGCTTAATTATTTATCACTTCTTTCTATTAATATTGATCTCACCAAAGACTTAAAATGTGATCAGCAAATGAAGCAATTCGCAGCACAGAAAAGTGTTTTTGTAAATTATGTTATTGTTTGTAACGTATTTAAATCGTTTGAAATAAAAAAAATTAAAAAAAACCCTTAAGTTTCGTATAATTTAAATTTTGCCGCACCAAATTTTTTTTTTAGAAAAATGGCAAAAATTTTAATTATTTAGGGGCCCTCCAGATAGTGTTAGCCCAGGTCCCCCAAAGGTCACATACCTGGTAATCACATACTAAAGAAATTGCAATGAAGTTGAAAGAAAGGAAGTAATGTGTGTGCATTTTTTTGATGGATGGGTAAATATTTTTATGAGCAAAGTGAAATGCCGAAAAAGGCGTGACACTTTCTGTCTGAAGGCTTCTTTTGGATGCTTACAAGGAAAATTTCGAATTAAATTTCCTATGCTCTCCATCATTTTATATTTCTTTTCAAAAGCTTAGGGATTTGAAAAACATACCTGAGAAGCAATCTTTCATCTTGAAGGATGGTTGAAAGAATGTAAGGATTATATATATATGAATTAATGAGTCAATGATAGTTTCATTGATTGTTTAGGTATTTATACTTCCTTGGCTCAAATGAATGTTCCTTCTACAAAATTAAATCCATTATAAAAATACTTATATTTAAGGTGAAAGAAAAAATTATTACTCATAACTTTTATAATGAGAATTAAATACTTTTATTCAAAGTATGGAAGAGAGAGAAAAAAATTGACTGAAAGGAATTCCTAAAGGGGAGATAATTCTTTTTTCCATGAATTCTTTGAGCATAAAAATTTCCAAAATTCTAAACAAGATAACCCAAAATAATGACATGATTTAAGTTCACCAGTGAAAAGCAAGATTGTTTCTTTGAGTGCGGCTAAGTAAAATGAATTGCATGAGAGGGAACAGTGAAAAGTGAGATAGATATAAAAAGAGCCACTTAGTTCGGACATTTCTTAGTTTTGTTTGAGCTCTTTATAAATTATTGGCTACCTTCAAAATAATTACAATAAAAAAGTGTTACAAATTGCATTATCTTGATATGCTTTGAAATATTTGGCATTATTCTCAACAATGTGTGTTGAATCTAATAACCTATAATAAATATTGCTCTTTTATTGTTTATAACTTGACTACTGAACAATTTTTCAGTATTTTTTCAATATGTGTTTGAATTTCTAGATATAAAGGTTTTTCAATATTTATTTTTGTATACAAGTTCATTGAAAACATGGTATGTTTATAAAATAAAAATTTAGATTAATTTTTTAAAAAAAACATTAAATGAAACTTGAAAAATAGGAGAGTAAAATATGTTAGTAAAATTTTATTAATCCTTATATTTAAATCAGATTTAGCAAGTTTTTACTAAACAGCCACTTGAAAATTGTGCAATTATTGTTACTAAATCATTTTAACTTTTGCAGCTGAAATTAAATCATAAATCCATTTAGTGCAATTCTTATAAAAAATATATTTATTATAATAATGATAAAGGATTGTATTTATATTTATTTATACAATATATTGACTGTGTGTGTTGTAAAATGAAAGCAATTACATCCATTGCCTCTTAAATACTGTTTAGTATTGAAACTGCTTTCACACTATACCAGAGATGGCGAATCATTGGCACGCGTACCATTGATGGCACCCGGCACAATATTGTGTGCACGTCACCAATCAAAACGTTCAATCGCGCGATTGATTCTTCAATCAAGGAATTTTCAGTGAGATTTTTTCAGTTCAAAGCATTTTCAGAAACATTCTTTTATTATGTAACCTGATGTGACATCTTCTAATAAATTGAACTTGCCCCAATTCAATTGGTTGGAAATTGAAGAATTTGAAATGCGACTGACTGATTTCTAATCTAGTTCAATATGGTTTCAAAAATTTATTGAAATAAGGAAAAAATTAGAATTGATTGAAATAGAGTGATTAACAAGCAATATAAGTAAAAATGCCTGTAACGAAATTTTGAAAACATTAAATTCGATTCCAGATACTTTTAACTGTTTGAAGAAGCAGGCTATTTTAACCATATTTTCCTCGACCTATGCCTACGAGTCATTATTTTCAGGGATAAATAAAATGAAAAGACTCGCTTAAAGACCATTTGGCAGATGACTTCAATTCAGCATGCATTCTGCTAAAAGTAACATATTATCCATTAATTTATTTGTCATCTAATCTGCTACAGCAGAAATCCCACTAATGTTACTTTATATAATTTGAATTACACATGTAGCAAAAACATTTTCTTCTGTAAAATATAAAATGTATTTTTCTGTAGTAAATAAAGAGATTTGTGTTGTTAGTATTTAGTTTTATTATTTTTTCAAAAATAACTAGTCAAAATTATTTGATGGGTCACGTCTCTATACCTCATTAAATATTTCTTTAGATAAAATGGCACGTTGGTTCATAAAGGTACGCCCCCCTGCCCTATACTAAGCAAATTGACTTAAATTCCATGCAATTTTTTAGTTAAAAGTTAGTCCAACACTATGTTTAATATTGTGATTTAGCTAATGTATAAAGGAAGTAATTTGTTTTAAAGTGCTATTCTTTACTTTTCTCAAAATCTACACTATTAAAATTCGTAGGTAAACAAGCGTATATATGCGAGTGACTAGGTGTATCTTCTCACGAACCGCACGACGCAGAATCTCGCCAAACGTACCAAATTATTGGAAATGATCCGAGGAATCCGTTTTGACCATTTATATTCCGATAGTGCAATTAGTTAAAAAGATATTCATTAAAAACATTAAAATGCACAATTACTGCCATTCTTTTTCGCTAGGCGGCAAAGTTCCAATTTTTCTACCTTTTTTTTATTTATCCCAGACGTTTTTAAAACACTATCTAATTTTTTTTATGAGACGCAGACAAAAAATAATTACAGAATCGGAAAGATTATTTCTTTCGCCACGCTACGGTATAATTTATTTTACAAAATAATAATATTTTCTATTTTTTACGATTTTTTTAAAATGAGTCAAAATCGATATGTTTTTATGAAAATGATTTCTAAACCGTTCCGATTGCATTTTCTTTCAAGTTAATGAAATGATATTCTATAATAAAAAGTTCATGTTTTTCTCGTTTATAATCAGTCGTTTAAATAATAAAACGTCAAAAACTTTTTTTTTTACGATTTTTCAAAAAATTCTCAAATTTTTTTAAAATACTTTTAAAAATTTGACCCAAATCACCAAAGTAGTCACTAAATCACCACAAATGGTGCCAACCTGGCTATATTTGTAACTCATTTAATAATTATTAGTAGTAAATTAATTTGTATTAATTATATTAAATTACTGTATTGTTATATCTAACAGTCGTGTATAGAAAATTTCAGCTCAACTTCCTTCCATTAAGGGGGTCCGGCACTTCTATAGGAGCCCATGTTAAATTACTTAAGTTTATGTACCTTTTTCTCAGAAACTACTTGCTACTCATAGATGAAATTTTTACAGTATAGGTTATATGTACTGTCAATAAGACTTTAATGGAGGGTTTTGTCTTTTTGTTAAAATTTAAAATTAATAATTTTTTCCCTAAAATTTAGTTTAAAAATACCTTATTTAAAACAGTTCTCTAAATATATCTTATCCCCTCCATTAAAATGTGTAAACATGTTGAAAGTAGACTCACTGAAAATTTGAGAGTCCTACATTAATTAGTTTTTGAGAAAAAGGTACATATAAAAGGAAAAATATTACATTTTGAGAAAACAGGCCTTAAGAGGTCACAGGGGTGTTAATCTTCTATTTTTTCGAAAAAAATATATGTTGTTCCTCATTTTCTTTTGAACATTTTGATACCAACCACGTGATAGTACTACAAAAACTTCGAAAGTTATTCGAAAAATTCCAAACAGCAATTTAGTAATAACAATGTTTAAATGGCTACATGCCACACCCACTTTTTCTTGATTTCCGCATACGTTTTATTTTTCTGTTTTTAAAAGCCTCATGAAATATTTTAAACACTTGCTTAATTGAGAAGGAAGCTTGCAACTCAACACAGGCTTTTTTAATGTGTTTTGATTCTGTTTTGGTAATGCTAGCACGTTGTTTGCAATAACTTATCGAAATTCAAAACAGCGTTGTTTAAAACCGTTTATCAAAATTGAAAATTCTCGATTGAAATGGAAAATACTCATCGTAGACCTTCAATTAAAAGTCCTAAGAAAAGAAGATTTAGAGGGAACCAAATCATGAAGGTATGTTCTCATACATATGTTGCAGAAAGGAGAGATAAAAATGTGTGCTTCCAGTAATAAAATCTCAGGATATCAGACTTCATTAAAGTCAAATCTTGTTAAGGTAAGTGAAAACTTCAAAGGATATCGTATTTTTTGATTTTATTTCAACTTTTAGCTCTATTTTATCAGTATCATGTTGTTTAAAATGTCATAAACCATTAACAATTAATGAAAAGTCCACTCGTGGTTTATGTTCGAATTTTGAAATACGTTGTATAAACTGGGAGTGTTTGTACTTTTTCAAGCTGTGAAAACACTGGGAATAAAAATAATGCTCCAGAAATTAACAGAAGATCTATTTTAGCAATGAGATGCATAGGCCAAGGTTTAGAGTCATTAAAAACCTTTTGTGCTGTAATGAGTCTTCCTAATCCTGTTGAACAAAAATCACATGATGTTATTAATAATAAACTTTCACGTGTTATGAAGGAAGTCGCTGAAGAAAGCATGAAAATGGCAGCTGTCGAAGAATATTCTTCGTCACCTGATAACCTTTTAACGGTAAGTGGTGATGGTACCTGGAAGACGAGAGGACATTCATCGTTGATTGGAGTATGTACTGTAATAGGGGCCAAAACAGGTAAGGTTTTGGATAGGGAAGTGTTGTCCTCATTTTGCAAAGGATGCGACAGTTATAAAGGGGTAAAATTTGGTATCAAGTACAATAAAAATGGCAAAGAGCGCATAAGATTTCATGTAGAAAAAATTATTCTGGCTCTGCTGGTAAGATGGAGGTTGACGGGATGTTGAGGATTTTTAATCGATCAGAAAAGCTTCACAACCTGAAATATTCGAACTACATAGGAGATGGCGACACAAAAACATTCAATGCCCTTTCTGAAAACAAGCCATACGGCGATGACTATCTTATTCAGAAAATAGAATGTGTAGGCCATGTGCAAAAGAGAATGGGTACAAGACTTAGGAAGCTTATATTAGTATATAGTAAAAAGAAATTATCTGATGGTAAAACTATTGGCGGTAAAGGTAGGTTAACTAATAGTTTAATTGATAAACTTGCGCATTACTATGGTAATGCTATTCGATGCAATTCTACTAGTGTAAAGGAAATGCGGAAAGCCATTTGGGCTGTTTGGGGTCATTCTTGCAGCACTTATGATGAACCGATGCACTGGTTTTGTCCTACAAATCCAAATACATGGTGTAAGTATAATGCCGCAATTAATAATAATTTACAAAATTATAAACACAAACCCTCAGTTGCTAAAGCTGTTCGAGATGTAATTAAGCCTGTATTTGCAGACTTATCTCATCCGGCACTCCTGAAGAAATGTTTAGGAGGTAAGACACAGAATCCTAATGAAAGTTTAAATTCATTAATTTGGAAGTTTTGTCCTAAGACGATTGGTTCTAGGCTTCAGATTGCAGAGATTGCTGCAAATCTAGAAACCAGTGTTTTTAATGATGGAAATCAAATACTTATTACTATTTTAGAGAAATTTGGCTTGAAAATTAACAGAAATGTTTGTGTGCCCCTGGCTGAACGTGACAATTGTCGAATCTTTACGTCAAGACAGAGGCTAAGAATCATCTTTTGAAGCTCGCAGAGCCAAGAAAATTAAAAAGAGTAAAGAAATTGAGCTGTTTCAGGAACAGGAAGGAATATATTATTTTCCTGGAGAATTTTAGCGTGTAAGTTTTAAGATTTATTTTCTCAAATTCAATTTTAAAACTTTAAAGCCCTTTTTCTCAGTTTGTGTTTTTTTCAATTACGCGCATTGCGTTTCAAAAACTATCATACTTTGATGTATAAAACTTTACAGAATTATAAATTCTATCATAATCTTCAAATCCTAGCTATTTATAGTATTATAAAGTTTTAATTTTTTGAAATATTTCAACAAAAATTGAATTTTTTTAAAAAAATTAAAAAAATGTATTTTTTTTATTTTTAAAAATATTATTTTTTATTTTATTTTTATAAGATAAGCTAGCATGTAATAAGGATATATCTGACTTTATAAATCAACTTATTGCTAGTAATTAGAATTATTATTGCAGAAAATATCATGCGCGTCGTAAAACTCACTATTTGTCTCTTACAAAAATTTTTCTTATTTTTATGTGCTTATTATTTTTAAAATTATGATTATATTTTAGATATTTTATACTTTTTTGAAACTTTATTCCTTTATAAGAAATGTGTAAAAGAATCAAATTATTTCATTTTAATCTCAAAGAATTATTTCTAGTCGAAAATTGTTTGTATTTTGTGCTCTCGACACATTTTCAACACCCCTGTGACCCCTTAAAGTAAAAATTTGTAATTTTTCAGGATTTATCTTATCTAACACTTTCCACAAGCATATGAAACATTTTCTTTACCCTCTGCTTCTACTCTTATAATTTGCCTTTTTTTTTCATTATTTTCAGCAATCTAGCCCTTTTTTTTTTTTGTACCCCAAGATGCTTTCGTTGGCCTACGTGAATCCTACGTGCATCCAATTTTTTAAAGCATGGCACACAATTTAAATCTGGTTCAATAACACAATGTTTTAAGATGATTAGTTTTGCTACATGACCCATATTAAATTGTGCAATTGCCATATAGCAGGGGTGGCGAACCTTTTTGGGTCAACGTGCCATTTTTTCGAAAAAACGTTTAATGAGTTATAGGCGTGCCATCAAATAATTTTGTCTTGTGATTATTGTAGAACTAATAAAGCTAAATACGAACAATTCAAAATTCTTTATTTAATACGGAAAAATACATTTTGCACTGTATAGTAGTAAATGTTTTAGTAATACTTGTAATTTAAATTAAAGTAACATTAGTGTGATTTCTGCTGTTGTAGATTAGATGACAAATAACTTATATCAGGATTATAAGATGTTACTTTTAGTAGAATGTATGCTGAATTAGAGTCGTCTGTTAAACGGTTTCTAAGCGAGTCTTTGATGTTATTTATCTCTGAAAATAATGACTCGCAGGCATAGGTAGATGAAAATATGGTTAAAATAGCATACGCAATCTTCTTCAAACAGTTAAATGCGTCTGGAATCGAATTCCAAATTTCGTTACTGGTATTTTTACTTATATTGCTTGTCAATCTTTCTGCTTCAATCAATTCCAACTTTTTCCTTGTTTCAATAAACTTTTGAATCCATATTGAACTAGACTGGAAATCAATCAGTTGCATTTCAAGTTCTTCAATTTCCAACCAATCGAACTGAGACAAGTTCAGTTTATCAAACGAAATCACATCATGGTACTTAATAAATTTGAACGTTTCCGATAATTCCTTGAACTGAGAAAATCGCGCTGAAAATTCTTTGATTAAAGAATCCATTATGGAAATAAAGTCATCAATAACTTTTTCTTCGTTTCGTTTCTCTTGGGCATCTAAATCTGTGATATTTTTTTCAAGTTTGGGAAGTACTTGTAGTTTTTTGTAATAATATCGTTTCTGAAAACATGTAGTTTAGCTTCAAAAGCGCGAATGAGATCCATCATGACGATAACTGTTTTATGCGGGCCTTCAAGCTTTATGTTCAATTCGTTGAAATATTGACATATATGTCTGTAAAAAACATCAATTATAAAAGCCACATAATATCCATCAAATGTGGGTATTGTTCAATTTTGCTCTCATTTTGTAGAAACAGTCTGATTTCTTCCAAGTAATCAACAAATCTTTGAAGTACGTCCCCGTGGTTCAACCAGCGAACATTGTTATACATTATTAAGCCATTATACACCGAATTGACTTCATCCAACAAAGCATCAAACTTTCGTTTAGTTAAAGCCTGCGACGATATGAGGTTGACTATTTTTGTGACTAAAGTTATTACATTATCAAGAAATCTTAAACCTCTCTTTGCACATAAGGCTTGTTGGTGAATAATGCAGTGGCATTCAAGAATCGAATGTCCTACGTCTGTTTTAAATAAAGAAATGAAGCCATTTTTTGCCTACCATATTTGGAGCACCATCAGAGGTTACTGAAACAATTTTTTTCAAATCAATTTCCTTCTCAGCAAGCGAATTTCTTACTACCGTACAAATATCTGTGCCCTTTGTAGTTGTTAACAACGATGTTATTGCAATTAATTCTTCCTTAATGATGTTTCCTACACAATATCGCGCAAAGACAGCTAAACGTGCCGATTTAGTAATGTCAATACTGTCGTCAAGACATAGAGATATAAAAGGAGCGGAGTTAATGTCATTTTTTGTTTATCTGTAAAATTTTCTGCCAATTTCAAGATTCTATCTTTCATTGTGTTTCTAGATAGAGGAACATCTTTGATGCGCTGGATTATCTTATCTTTATTCTCAAAATCATCAAAAAGTGAGGGCGCACATGCCAACCAAACTTCCTTCAAAAACTCTCCCTCTTTAAAAGGTTTATCATTACGAGCAATGGCATTTGCAGACGAGTAACTTGCCACACTTGTGTGACAATTTTTGCTTACATATTTAAACATAGACGTCAACTGTTTATTTCTATCTTTTATTGCACTTGCAATTAATTCTTTTTGCTCTGGTTCGCTTTTTTCACAAAAGGATTTGTGATTTGTTTCAAAATGCCGTTTTACAGATGATGTTCTGCATACCACTGTTCCAGAACATAAAACACACACCTCTTTGTCGCCTTTATTGATCATGCCATATTTCTCAGCCCACCAAGTTTGAAATTCTCTGCTATACTTACTATCTTGCACTTTTTTTTTTGTTGAACTAGCATGTTAAATAGCAGTTAAAAATCGTAAATTTAACACAAAACTTTAAATTTACAGTTTGGCGATGAAATTGACTATTCTATGTGCTCTCGCTTGGACTGCGGGCTCATGGGCAGATTTATTTGTTTTAGGAACTTGTGTGTGTGTGTGAGTGCTTGTACGAGATTTCTGTAGTGTCTGCTCTTTCGCTTTTGTCTCAGATCATTAAAATTTTTAAAAATAAAGCAATGAGAGTTATTTTACCAATTAGACTTACAAGACAAGAATTAGATCACATTATTAAATTAGATGTATACAAGCTGAACTATTAATGTAAACGTTAGAATATGTTTTTTAAACAACTTGAATATATTTATAAATAGTTACATACACACACTATGCGTAGATAAACTTTGCATCATTAGCAATTTATAATATACGAAGTATTTACGCAAGACATAACAAACGAGTCTGCTCCCCCACTTGTCGGCGTCGCGACGGATCACTCGCGTTTGTTCATAATACTTCATAGTAAACTTAATTATTTTAAGCTAAAATGCAAATCGTTTTTGATCGATGGCGTGCCCAAAATATTCTGTCGCGTGCCATCATTGGCACGCGTGCCATTGGTTCGCCATCCCTGCCATATAGTATATATTTAACCCCAATTTTAACTTTCTATCTCAACAAACGTAGATTTTGGAATCACTGAGACCATATGGTATTAACTGACTCATTGGGGTTTTGAATCTTTCCATGTAGACATTTTTTAATAACATAGGGTCGGCTAGATCTCTAAAAATTGGCTTAATTTCATTCATGATGGAAAATGGCACATGTGTATGCTTTTTATGATCATAGTGCTTTTCGTTAAATTCAGCTTCTGCCTTTTGAAACTTGCACAATGAATCTGTGCCCGCAGGACACAATCCATGGTGATGGCTCTCATTTGTAGACAAAAGATGAAAATAAACAGCTCAAACAGCAGTTTTCATGCTCTGTAAATCATCGGTATTGTTTCTTATGCCCAAACCATAACACCCCTGAATTTTTGAAATTAAAATGTCGGTTGCGACCATTTAGGCTTTTTCCATCACTTAATTTTTTTTCTCTCTGTTTATGCTTTTGATATCCAAAAGACGGGTACCCATACGTTTTTGGATATGCCCAAGACACTTTAATTTTTCCACTTGAGTGTCATAAGGGTTCAAAGCAAGTATTGATGAAAAACCTCTTTAATCTCCTTCACCCAAATATTTTGTGTAACGAACGTCATAATGAGCTTTGGATCTCTCAAATATGGTCATTACACTTTTCCCTTCCATGCCTTCACTTGTTCCACTATCGTAGGCAATACATGAAGGTTCACGAGCATAATTAAATGAAGTTTTGCACCGACAGTGTTTCGAAATCTCTTCAAAGTTAATAACTTTTCTAATATTGACACTCGTAGCTGTAACAATGCCATTGAGGGACTGATATCCTCTTTTCTGCCATGAACCATCTAAGACAACATCAATGTCATGTCTATCTTCTATTCTTGTTGCCTCCTCAACAGAATGTCTCATTGATTTTTCACAGGTAAATTTAGTAGAGTTGAATAACATTTCTGTATAGGTGTGGAATTTTTGGCCACCCTTTTTACAAATCGCAAAGTTCAATAAAGCATTCAATAAATTTAGTTCTATTAAAACATTTTTTTTTTCATTACTTCCTTTTATATTTTCATATAAATGGTTGTTTGAAATAAGTTTTTGTTTTGAAGCACTCTGAATATGTTTCTGTGCTGTCTGATGTGATAGCTGGAACATTTTGAGCCTTCATTTTTTGATTGCCAACGTTTTTTAAATACTTTTTTAGATCTCCCCATAATCTTTGTCTCGCCAATAAAATACTAATAAATAAATTTAATGTAAAACTTGGATTGAACAGAAAAAAAAATTGGGGTAAATAAATTACAATTCATAAGCAACAAGTTGAAACACAAGAATACGCATATAATCACATTTAACAGTAAACCAGTCTCCCAGCCAGTATGGTGGCTATGACCCTCGGCTTGTAACCGAGTGGGTTCGGGTTCGAATCCCGAGTAAGACTTGGTTGTATCTTCTTCGGGAAAGAAATCGGTCTTTCGCCTGAAATGGAATCCCGTCTCGAAAGGAAAAGCAGCGCACCTCTCCTTGTTATATGCTGGGATCATCGTTTGTAATAAAATCTGTATTCTTCTGTGGTTATGTTATACACTGCTGGACAATTGCTAAGGACGGATAACACTATCATCCATCGCAACCACAAAATGAAAGGAAGCAAAATGTGGAAAATTAGAATAAGTGCGGGATATTAGTAAGAAGAAGTATGAGTATATGCAAATTTTTTTCACGTCTGTTCATCACGTGATTGCGTTCATAAGAGCTTTAAAGGTTTTGACGCGTGTGGACAGTTGTTTCAAGTCAAAGTTTTACAGGAAAGATTTAATAGACGAACTTAAAATTGTCTTCCCGACATCACATAGATGATTTTATGCGTGGCCGAATTATTGGAAGGATCGAAGAAGGGCGAAAAATAACAGATGTTGCCAGGGAGTTCGACATCGCTCACAGCGTTGTTTCACGGCTGTGGAAGTCATTTAAAACTACTGGAATGTGTAGTAGACGGCACGGGGTAGGTCGTGTTAGAAGTACGACGCCTGCAGAAGACAGATATATCGTCCTATCAGCAAAAAGGAACAGGCGCACCACAGCTCAGCAGGTGGCAAATCAGTTTCTTGCTGCCTCAGGAAAGCAGATCTCCCGAAAAACTATTGCCAGACGTTTGAGGGGAGGAGGACTATACGCACGCAGACCTGTTGTGTGTGTCCATTGACCAGACAATACCGTACTGCCCGTTTGCAATAGTGTCGTGAGCATCACAATTGGACTGAACAGGACTGGACATGCGTACTATTCTTAGATGAGAGTAGGTTCAGTCTGTCATCGGATTGTAGACTCCAGCTGATCTGGCGCGAGAGTGGTACTGCTTATCGTCCAGAAAATATCCAGGAAAAGGACCGATATCCGACATGCAGTATCATGGTGTGGGCCGGCATCATGATCGATGGCCGCACGCGCCTACATGTGGTTGCGAATGGGACTATGACGGGCCAACGATACATTGATGAAGTTCTACTTCCTCATGTTCGTCTTTTCCGTGGTGCTGTCGGTGATAAATTTGTTTTTATGGACGACAACGCAACATGTCATCGAACACTCGCTGTTCAGGATTGTCTAGACAGCGAGGGTATTCAACGTCTCGTATGGCCAGCGCGTTCTCCAGATCTAAACCCCATTGAAAATGTGTGGGATGCTTTGGGGAGGCAAGTTGCTGGTCGAAACTATCCTCCGACAAACAAGAACACCCTCATCCGTGCACTCACAGATGAATGGGATAAATTGCCTCAACAGCTGCTGGATAATGTTGTGCAAAGTATGGTACGACGTGTGGAATGTTGCATCACACTCCACGGTGGACATGTCCCGTACTGATACCTTTCTTTAAGGTGCCCGCTGACTTTTAGATGCATTGTTCCATTTCTCCGCACGCAGATCAAATGAACATTTTTTTCCCTTCAGATGTTTCACAGCTTTTGTACTTTCCAGAACAATAAATATTCTTTATTCTAACGTCTGAACAGTGTGGCAACTATATTTTATCCTACTAGGCCTCATGTCTCGCTTAATGTTATGCTACATAGCAATTTGTGATCCGTCCTTAGCAATTGTCCAGCAGTGTATTATCTGTTCATCTGTCTTTCGTATGTATCCCAGTAATAAACACACGACAACAACAACAGTAAACAAAAGGGAAAACACAATTAACTGTGTTGTCTTTTCCTTTCTTCCAAAGAAAAACATTTCGTTTATGTGTAAAAATAAGATTCCTAATTTTTGACAAAATAAATCACTCTGTCATTGAAAAATCAACCATGATGAAAGACAAATGCTCCTGGAGGTCATTTGAAGCTGCGCGTCTATGAGAGTAGCTTCCTTTTAAAAAATAAATAAAAATACTTCTAATTATCGATTTCTATACATCAGATATCATTTTAAGCAGAAATGTTTGAACTTTTAAAAAATGTAAAAAAAGTCAAAATCAATAATTTTTCAAAAATTCATGTGCTGGACTGCCTTAATCCCTTGGGATACTGGCAGATAACAGGAACTCTTAAGGAACGACGATTAATGCTCGATTTTGTTGGAGGCCCTCAAGTCTATAATCTGCAAACTAGATGGGTTACTTTTATATTTTTGGCATCTCCTTGAAAAGCGCAAAGTTCATCGTTGGCTTAAATGAACCTACTAAAATCATTCTTGCTGTACCCTTTGTACAGAATAGGTGCCTCCGTACCCTTTGTACAGAATAGGTGCCTCCAACGAAATCAAGGGGCTGCGGTAGCCTAGTGGTCAAGGTATCGGATCATGGCAGGCATGTCATGAGTTCGAGCCTAGTACTACTAAAGAACCGCCGTGTAGGGCAGCGATGCACGTTAAATCTGTCGAGAGCTGAAACGTCCTTCCGCTGGTGTGGTGGGGTAGTTAGGAGAGGGATGTCAGCTCAGGTGTCGTCCACATCACTTGATCATGGTTCAAAATTACGTGGTCCTTCGCCAAAAGCCCTCGTGTAGCTGAACAGTGCGACGTTAATATTCACTCACTCACTCACCCAACGAAATCAAGCATTACTCGTCCGGCCTTATTTGTTTCTTTTATATATCACAGTGATCTGCAACCGCCAGACCCAGGGCCGAACCGTGACCTTTAGGGGCCTTGGGCTAACGATATCTGGAGGGCCCCTAAATAATTAAAAATTTTGCCATTTTCCTAAAAAAAAATTTGCTGCGGGAAAATTTAAATTATACGAAACTTAAGGGGTTTAAATTTTTTTTTTTTATTTCAAACAATCTAAATACGTTATAAACAATAATATAATTTACAAAAACACTTTTCTGTGCTGCGAATTGTTTTATTTGCTGATCACATTTTAAGTCTTTATAGAAAGAAGTATTAATAGAAAGAAGAGATAAATAATTAAGACCTAGTATTTGTCATTATTGTTCTATATTAGTTTTCTATATAGAACATTTTAGGAAACACACGCTCCGCTTCATAAGCATTAATAGGGAGAAATATAAAAATCTCTTTAAAATGGTTGAAAAATTTCGAAAAACGTCCACAAATTTCTTTTCAAAAATTAAATTGATTATATCACTACAAGTATAGGATTCTAGCTCAGCTTGTTTGAGATAAGTTTTGAATCGAACACCTTCATTTACTAAATGTTTTATCTATGTCATCTTAATAGTAATCAATAATAGCGCGTACACTCTCCAGGTCGACTTTCTCCTTACATTGTGTGATCTTGCAAATCCATCCAAAATTTAAATTCCTTACTACATTCTGAATATACTTGACTTCTTGTATTTAAATCAAGAAGTAGCTTATCTAACGCAACAATAAGCGTGTCTCTTTTAAATTTTTCTGTCCCATATGCAGCTTTTCTGTGGATTTATCCACAAATTTTGAACTAACCCTTCTCTTATTCGCATCGTTATATTCTGTCTCTAAACTAGGACTTAATTTTTTTGGCTGCGTCTTCATACTCCTTTAGTTTTTGATCTGATTCCTGTCGTACATTCCTTATAAATGTTTCTAATGACATAATTAACATTCCCTTCATAGATGTCAAAACCAGGAGTCTCTATAATTTTTTTGTTAGCTGAATGAAAAATATTTCTAAAATTTCTTCCCAAAATATAAATAAAATGGCAGTTTCGAGCTTTGTTAATGTATTAAATAAATTTACTGCATCTTTTCGTAAATCTGTTTTCTCATTTTCATGGTCACTAGATATCTTAAGAATTTTCAGGATATTACCATAATTATCTTTTAAGGCTTCAACAGTATCGTAGTGACAAAACCATCTGGTTTGATTTAAACTTTTTAAGGTAAATTCAGTTTAACTTCACGATTTAGAAGTCCCTACCTATGAGTCGAAGTAGAAAAGAAAACATATTTGTTGCATTAAACCAAAAGAGTTCACGATTTCAGTTACAACCTTAACTCATTCTGCACCAACCAGATTAAGAGAATGTGCAGCACACAGCGCATAATTAGCAAATTTATTTTTTCTTTTAGAACAGCTTGAACAGTATTATATCGACCGGACATATTTGCAGCGTTGTCTAAAGACGGTCCCCTACAATTATATAATAGCAGTCCATTTGTT
>BMAU01010511.1:0-34406 GCA_019973935.1 Trichonephila clavipes | reverse complement strand
TCGCACGCATTATCCTGTTGAAATGTGGCTGTGTTCAAGCCCTGAAGGTAAGGAAGGATAACTGGCTCCAACACCTCGGAGATGTAGCGTTGGCTGTTTAAAGTACCGGCAATGCGTACTAGAGGAGTGCGAGAGTGATATCCAATACCATCCCATAACATAATACCCAGTGCAGGACCAGTGTGGCGGTGCATAACGCAGATGGACGTCTTGCGGACAAACCACTGTGCTGTAAACGGCGTCGAATGGTACGCGCAGACACTGAATGATGCGTCACAGACTCAATGTGCTGTGCTACGGTTCGTAATGTGACTGGGCGATCCGTCACTGCCATGCGCACAATTTGCCTGTCTTCACGTGAAGTGGTGCCCTGAGATGGATGCGATCGACCACGTCGGTCCGTCGTACCCTCCTGCATCCAACGGTCACATATCCGCATAACAGTTGTTTGGTTTCATCCAACACGACTACCGATTTTCCTGAAAGATAATCCACAATCTCGGTAGGCCATTATCCGTCCTCTGTCGAGCTCGGATACTTGATCAAACGCTGATCGCTGTTTTCTACGAGACATAACTAATCGTTTTTTTAAAAAAAAAACCACAAGAAAAACACAATTGCCGAACTTGAAATCGTCAAAATCTCCAAGCTTTAAATAGCGCTTTGAGGTGGCGCCATAGGCACGCGTGATGTGTGTCTGCACTGAAATTCTAATTATTTGCATATCTCATCTCCGCTAATACATGTTGTAAATTTCATGTTATTTGCATGCTTCCATCAGGATGGTGTATTTACGGTGGCCAGCAGTGTATATATATATATATATATATATATATATATATATATATATATATATATATATAAAGGGTGTTTTTTTAGAGGTATAGAACTTTAAATTGCAATAACCGATTTGACCGATATCTGGTAATAAGTGCGCGACGTCAGATGGGACAGTACTGCCAGAGCACTGGGTTCGGCGCTCACAGTCGCCACAGGAATACGAATTTCGAGACAAACTGTTTACAGGAGACTCAATCATGCTGGCCTGTATGCCAGAAGACCAGCAGTTTGAATTCCCCTCACGTCTGCACATAAACGCGTTCGTTTGAACTGGAGTTTGAAACATCAACATTGGAGTGTTGGAGAGTGGGCCAATGTGATGTTCAGTGACGAGTCCCGGTTTAGTCTGAGCAGTGATTCTCGGCGGTAACGATATGAAGAGAACGTGGAATACGTTTTGAACCAAGAACATAACGGAAAGACATCATTTTCCATCAAGGGGAGTAATGCTATGGGCAGGCATCATGATGGACGGCCGCACAGACCTCCAATTCTTTAACGTGGTGTCTGTGACTACTCAAAGATACAGAGACGAAGTTCTTGAGCCTTACGTTCGCTTGTTTCGAGGTGCTGTCGGTCCTGACTTCATATTCATGGATGATAATGCGCCATGTCACCGAGCGGTGCTGATAGATTTCCTTGAAATGGAAAACATCCAGCGCCTGTCGTGGCCTGTGAACTCCCCTGATTTAAATCTTATCGAGCATGTATGGGATATGCTCGGGAGACAAATTGCAGCCCTTTCGCGCCCACCAAGCTCCGTTACAGAACTGAAGAGAGCTCTCCAAGAAGCTTGGAACCGTTTCAGCCCACAACTCATTCATTATCTCATAGCAAGTATGGTAAATCGCTGTGCAGCGTGCCTGGCTCTCAGAGGTGACCACACGCCTTATTAAACTGCAGCATCAGTATTTTATTTAATGTTTTCTTTCATTTTTTTCTTTAAAGTGTGAATCCTTTCTATGCTTAGTTTTCTTTCAAACTGCTACTTTGGATAGTAAAATTAATTATTATCATTCTTTTGATTTGCTTCCTTATTTTATAACCATTTTATACTCGCATATCACGTTTCCCGCCATTCAGATTTACAGTTCCTTCTTTATTCACATAATTATCGGACACCAGTATACACACACACACACACACACACATATATATATATATATATATATATATATATATATATATATATATATATATATATATATATATATATATATATATATATATACGTCCCTCTGGCAGGATATTTAGACACAAAATCCATATCGTATATGCGTAGAGAAAAAGATAGATTTACTATATAACCATCTATATATGTATTATGAAAGCATCGAGGGGTCTGTAATTCATACCATTTGTTTCCGAAAAAACTTAGAGGAAGAAAACAACTTGTAATTGTTATAATTAATATTTAAAACTTTTTCTCAGCATTTACGTGAATTATTTTCTTAACAATGATGATGGAAGTTTGAAATCATGAGTATTGTTTTTAAAGTCTCTCTTAAATTATAAATTTAAAAATGTTTCTTTACTAATACTTCGAATAATTAACATGATTTGTAAGTATAATTCCAAAAGATAATCTTGTTTCTTACAATCCAATTGCTTATATTTTCGTTACATTAAGTAAGCTGTCATGTTTTAGAATTCCACGCCGAAATATGTGACTTTATGGTAGACACATTGGAAAATCAAATTTTTCCTACAGTGAGCCAAAATCAAAGTCAAGTGGGCACAGGGTGAAATAGGGTCATATCAGTTAAGGTAAAAATTTTAAAAATTCCCTATCGCATGGTTAAGAGATGACTGGCATATTTTTGAAAATATTGAAATCTGAAGCGAAAATATGAAATGGAAGTTTCATATTTTCCCTCTAATTTTAAAAAACGCAGAGTTGTGATAACTTTTACGTTTGTTTTTATTCACATCCCAATGGCAAATAAAAATTTAAACTGAATTATCTCGAAAAGATAAAATAACTAGTTCGTCTTCATTTAAAATGCTAAGACTTTTTTTTCCTATTGTGCCTAATACTTGGAAATTTTTTTTTCACTTGTTGCTAATAGTACATGGAATAAAAGGTGGTACGCATTTTTCAATCAAAGCAATACTTATTTTTTAAAAAATAATTTAATTTAGAATTTAAACATTTCTTAAGGAATTTTCAATGAGCATTCATAAAAAGAAGTTTTGTACAAGTATTAATCATATTATCGCGAAACACATACTACCTTTTGTTACATATAGTTTGACGCACTTGTAAAAATCTCATTTCTCTCTCATATATGTACGTCAATTTTTGTAGGAGGAGAGAGAGAGTAGCATTTTAAAATCACTTCATAAGTTTCAAGTTTTTCCCTTAAAAAGTTAAATGACTAGCTTCCTATGAAATGTTGAGCATAAAATCTGTTTTACATTATACATACACATAGGAGACAACCAAAAAAATCAATAAATTATAAATTTTGCGTAAATCGTCCCATGTCCCCTTAATTGCATGAAATGCTATATCATTTATAAAAATCAAAATACCTGTATTTCAGTTATTGCGATTATGCTATCACATTATGGAAATTTATAACGAAATGTGATTTTACATTAGTAAAAATTGGATAAAAAAGTCCTTCCTGTATACAGGGTGTCTCATAACTCAACTTCAAGCAAGGCGGGATGAAAAGATGTTATATAAGTTCTGTGAAAATTAAAAAAATCCTTTTCACTTGGTTAAGAGATGACTATCATATTTCTGAAAATGTAAAACACTGATACCCTTCATTTCGTCATTAAGTACTGTGACCGCACATATTACAATTTTATAGTGATTTTTTTCTTTAACTTGATTTTTCATTGACGCGGTAGTAATAAGGGTCACAAGTCAATCAAAATTCTTTTCTGGTGTAGTAAAAATTAGCTTAAATTATTTGAATCAAAATTTGTGAATGTGATGCCACCTATCTCACTCAGGTGCCATAAAAAGAAAAACAATTACGTTAAATAGTTTAAAAAATTATCCTAAAAGTAATATTAAAACAATTACTGTTTGTAATATGTATTTTTTTTGTCTTAATTTTTTTAAACTTCATTTCATTAGACGAAGCATGCCATCAGAAGAAAATATATTTGATTTAAAAACTCTCTCTCACACACAGTGACTAATACCGTAAACGTAGTTTCAAAAATTTGATAATACAACAAAGTAAATTATTTCAATTACTTGAATTATTTTAATTATACTAAAGTTTTTGTTATTGAAGTAACAGATTCATCCCACCCATTAAAACCATTTGTTGTTTTATGTAACAATCATTTTATACATTAATTAAATTTTGATTTAATTAATTCACACGTTAAGTTTTAAACACTCTACTTAACTCCATTTAGAAATATAAAACTTTTAAAGCAAATAGTGCTATACTAGCTGTCAAAAAGAATTTTTGATAAATTTGCAAAAATTTAATATTAGGTAAGTAGGGTCTACACAAAACCGAAAAACATGCCAAGAGGTCTATGAGACAAAAAAGTTTGGGAACCTCTGCCCTAAAGCATCTCCTCAGGTTCTTTCAGTACCCGTTTATTCATTGGCGTTTGGGGCGGGCGCTCGATAGGGAACGGATAATTATTTGATCTAATTCTCGAATGTATATCCATCCGCCAGTGCCAAGGGGATCTATATATCTTCTGCGCCGAGAGCCCGAGATGAGCTTAAACTGGCACTGTATACGAGGGATAATGGCGGTAATCCTCGTAATTTTGGACTAGGGTTAAGTGACAAAGAGGACATCTGAATGAGCATCCCACCCTCCAAACCGCATCAAGAAGTCAAAGGGGCAGTGAACACGTTAAGAGTTATAATCCAACGTTGAGAAAACTCTGGGCTGAAAAATATAAACTTAGAGTAAATAGAGATTCCGCTTAGAGTAGCAATTAGAAACACAACATTTGTCACAGAGGACAAAACGAGAATGAACATGGATGAAGTAAAATATGAATAGTTTCACAGCGCCATCTGTTGGCCTTTAAGGAAATTAAACACAAAAATTAACAATGACAAATTAATAGACTTGTCAAAAGCTATGAACTGTTATGGACTCACTCGAATCCAGCATTCACGCGTGGTGAACTCGTGTTCTGATCAGGGTGGAATGACTCACTACTCAAATTATTAACTTCCCCACTCCTTTACAAACGTATAATTAGACTTTATATATTAAAAAAACTTTTAAATAAACTGTCATTAAAATCAAACGCTAATACTCGGTATTAACTTACAACAGATCGCATGCATTCTACTCTCTTGAGTGTCTGTAGGCGTATCAAAACATCTTTATAAGCCGCGCTTTCATAGTGCCCTCTATAGTTCAGTTCAGTGAAAACACTGAAAAAGTGGAGACTTGGCTAACGCCTTATGCCCTCTATAAATTGACTCTAACGAAACTAATAAAACACAGTTAAAGTGAAAAAAAATACAAGAGCAGTGATAGTTGAACTTAATGTATTTTTTGGCGCTATTTCAGAAATAATGAAAATTTTCCATCACGTCATGTTTTTTTGAAAAATTCAATTTTACTTGGAATTTGATGCGCATTTACCAAAATTTTTTTACAGCGCTCCCTCCGTGGCTGACCTTCATTCAACCTTGGTGAAACGTGCAGAATACTACTCTGTGACATTTTTACTTTGCCTTCTTTCTTTTCCTGTCACAATATTTCTCTACCAATAGCGTGGCACGAATCATTAACTTAGATCCTTATTTTGGCTTGATAACGCAGGAGCTGTCACTCGTCTGGATTGATTCTGAACGTAAGACGTTGAAATTTTGATCTTTGTTTCAATTTTTCTTATATGTGTAATTTATTGTAGGGCATGTGCTGCGTAAGTGGGGGCTTCATCTCAGAAACACTTTTAACAGTTGTGTTTTTCTTTTTTTTTCTGGGCGTTTCGGGAAATATGGCTTTGAGTTCGAGATGCCACGGAAATTTGCCAGATGACTATTGTTACACATACGGTGAAAAAAGTTTAGTTAAAAATCGCATGAGAAGCATTATAGACCATGTAAAACAGCTCTATCTTGAGTATTTTGGCATGAAACTTGGAGACCCCAAGACAAATTATGAACTCATCATAAAATCTGTGTAAAAATCATCAAAGATCTACGCTTCTGCCTCAAAGGAAAGACGACTGCAGTGCGATTTAGAGTTTCTATAACATAAATGGAGTCGAGATACCACTCTTATGACTGTTACTTTTGTTTCTATTGTGGCAAGGGACCGACAATACTTATGTGAATGTGGCTGAATCTGGCATCAGGAAGAGAGAATGTTCCTAGAGGTGTTTTAGTTTGCCTTTGAATTTTCGATTTTTGACACGATTCACACACCGGACTCATTTCTTTATTTGTCATTTCATTCCAGGCCACACGTAACGAGAGCAGATGAGTTTTGTTCAAGCTGCTATCCCTGGATGTGAAAAATTATGAAGATGATTAAACAGTTCTCTTCGAAAGGATGCAGGGACGAAAGGACGTGGAACTCCTGTTGAAATATCGCAAAGCAAATTGCAATTCGGGGTTTGGTATGGTTTCTGTTCTAATTTAAGAGATGATCCATCAGTCTGATGAAATTTTTGAAGGTCTGGATCATTTTTCTGTGCTAATACAAATTCTTTAAAATTTAAAACTGGAGATTTAGTAATGGAATCCATTTCGATTCTGGAAAGAGCATCAGCAACTGTGTTCTCGGAACCTTGCACATGCCGTATGTTGGTAGAATATTGGGAAATTAAATCTAAGTGGCGTAATTGCCGAGGAGAACATTTATTCGGGTTTTGTTTAAAAGCATAAATTAGGGGCTTTTGGTCAGTATATATAATGAAGTTTCTGCCTTCTAACATACGTTTGAATTTTTTATAGCCGAATAAACTGAAAATAGTTCCCTATCGTAAGTCGATCACTTTTGCTGACTTTTGTTAAGTTTCATGGAGAAAAAGGCTATTGGTTCCCATTTCCCTTGTGATAATTGAGATAAAGTGCCTCCAATAGCAATATCTGAAGCGTCCACCCATAGACTCAATTGAGCCCTTGGGATAGGATGTCTTAAAAAAGGGTAGCTCCTGCTATAGCGTTTTTCGCTGCAAGAAAAGCTTATTCTTCTTTTTCATTCCATTTTAATGGCTCGGATGATTTGCGAGCACTAGAATGAGATTTCTTTTGATTTGTATGCCCTTCTAGAAACTGAATTATGGGGGCAAGTATGTGTGTGCGGCTTTTGGTATAAAACATCTGTAAAAGTTAAGCATTCCCAAAAATCTACGCAACTGAGTTAACGTGTTTGGTTTAGGAAAATTTAGAATACATTTTACTTTATCAGTTAGAGGTTTAATTCCATTTTCTGACAGATTAAAGCCTAAAGTCTATTCTCGATGCACCAAATATGCATTTAGAAACATTAATGCAAATACCATATTCGTCTAATTTTGAAAATAGGTTTTTTAAATGTTGATAATGTTCCTAAGAATTTTTAGATGCAATTAAAATGTCGTCGAAAAATGCGCAAATACCTGGTAAGCCATGAGTGACTTCGTCTATAAAGCGTTGAAACGTTGCGGATGCATTACATAATCCGAATTGCATTCGTGTACTCTCAAATAAACCAAACGGAGTGCAAATTGCTGTTTTGTGAATATCAACTGGTTGAATAGGAATTTGATGATAGGCTTTTACTAGATCCATTCGACTAAAAATTTTCGAGCCATATAATTCAGCTGTAAAGTCAGCAATACAAGGAATGGGGTACTTATCTTTTAATGTTTGAGAATTTAAAGCTCTAGAATCGCCAACTCAAATCTAAAGTACCTTTCTTAGGAACCATGTGAAGTGGTGACGCGTAGTTACTTTTCGAAAGTCGTAAATGTCCCAGATGCATCATATTTTGAAATTTTGTTTTCGCAATTTTCAAACGATCTGGCGCCAACCTTCGGGATTTTGCCACCGCAGGAGGACATTTTGTTATTATGTAATGAACAGTGTTATGTTTCACTGGTTGATTTGGATTAGGCAATTTTGTGATGGAGGGAAATTCTTTCAAAAGTTTATAATAAATTGTATCTGTAGAAATAGAAATTTGAACAGAATGAAGATAAACATGCTTTAAATGGCCTACTGATTGCAATTTTGTTTTAGTGTCTCTAAGGCATTTATTCCTGAGATCTGCCGCTAATTCAAAATAATGGAGGAAATCTGCTCCAAGAATAGGTGAACTAACATAGGCAATCAGAAAAGTTCACATGAAATCTCTTTTTAAATTAAAATTGGAAGTTAATTTTTTATGCCTATACATGTTAATTGCGGAAGAATTCGCGGCAAAAAAGGTTTGTTGAGAAGAGTTTCTTTTTTGATAGACATTAGCAGGGACTAAAGACACGTTGGCGCCGGTGTCGATCAGATAAGAGATATTTCTTGTCCGATCTCGAATGAACAGGCGATGTGGTTCTTTGGGCTAAGAATAAGTCGCCATTATTCTTTGCTGGCTTCGTTTCCCTGCCATGTGCATAGTTGAACGCATTTTTCTGCTCTACATTTTTTTTTTCGAACCGCCTGTGAAACCAGCAAATCGATAAATCGCGCTTATTCGAAATACTCCTTTCACGGGAATTTTTATTCCGACGGTATGGAGAGAGACCACGAGAGATTCAAAGGCGATCAATTCTTTCATTTAGTTTTTCTTATTTCACGAAACAGTTTAGATTCTGATGTTTATTCCTTTTTATTAGAAACAGCAAAAGTTTCAATAGGAGATGGCGAGACTTCAGGATTTCTGTCCGCAATGTCAGCGGCTTTGTTTACAGTGAGGTCAGATTGATTAATTGATTGAATATGAACGTCGCACTGTTCAGCTACACGAGGGCTTTTGGCGACGGACCACGTAATTTTAAACCATGGTCAAGTGACGTGGACGACACCTGAGCTGGCACCCCCCTCTCCTAACTACCACACCAACGGGAGGACATTTCAGCTCTCGACAGATTTAACGTGCATCGCTGCCCTACACGGCCTGTCTTTAGTGGTTCTGGGCTCGAACTCGTGACAAGGCAAGCCACGATTCGATACCTATTCCATTTGGCTACCGCGGCCACCAACGTGAGGTCAGAAACAGCAGCTAAAATCGTTTGAACCGAAGACGGCAAACGCTGAAGAAATAACTCCATCATCAGTTTATCATCAACATTCAGATTCCGCGCGTTGTTTCATGTTACGCAGCAGTTCGGAAGGTTTCTTCCCCTGAAAAAAGTTTCCGAGCCCCCTCCTGAAACGATTCTTCTGAACGATTTATGAGTTCGTTTTTTATTTGCGCGTAGGGATCCATTGCATCTGGATGCATAAGGATGTCGCGAACTAAAGACGTGGTATTGAAAGGGAGATTAACTACGATATAATTCTACTTAGTTACAGATTCAGTTATGGGTTTTGGGGTTACTAGGGTAAATGTACTTTTGCACATAATGAACCACAAGGCGGGATCAGATATATTATATAACGGTATTTGTACAGCATTTACTTCCTACATTGCGCCAGGTTTTAGAACAAAATTACTAAATAAACAATGCATTATCTATACATTCAATAATAAAGTGATATAATAATCAATAATATTACAGTTAATCAGAATTTGGCACATTCATCTATAGTACATGATATTTTTAGCATGTATCATAAGAATTTTATATCATCAGAAATTATTATATGCAATTAATTAATTTTAGCATTAAAGATAAAAAAATTAAATAAAATATGAAATAATTAAAACAATTCAATTAAATGAAAAGCACAGAAAAATGAAACAGAGAAAAAAAAGATCCACTTAACGGTGAAATATTTACAGCTGAATATGCATGCCACACCCGAAATCGAAACCAAGGAATTAGATACTCCGATCCATGAACAAAGGAATTGAGTCATTTTTTTAAATACAAGTGGATGACAATGTTTTCTTCATGAACATCGATTTAGTAAAAGACTGTTCACAAGTTTAAATTTTTGCGTGAAGATATGGGGTCACCATTGTAGTGAAAGAGGCATTTCTTATTGTTTATTATTTTATTTTATTGTGGTGCTCATTCACACACAGTTTTAGTGTGTTTACATCTTGTGAATTGACTGCCACGGCAGACTCTCAAAACTATTCTAAGAGGTTGTCATATTCAATTCAGGACCCGTGGTCGGGCTTAACGCAAACTCTTTCAGTGTGAAATGGTTATTACATTCAATTTTCATTACTAAAATCATTTCAACTTGATTATGCTTTGAGTTTTTTGAGTTTTCATAGTTACTTAATTCAGATTGATTTCCAGGTCAATTTTTGTTTAAAAAATAGTTTATATAACTTAGAAGCCTTTTTATCAACTTTTTCCAGTTGAGAAAATGTCACGGCCAAATTTTTCTCATGTTGCTATGAGAAACAATATTTCGAAGGGATGGAATACTACTGAAAATGATACATGTAAACGCCCTCAGTTGATACTGCAACTAGACTTCCGAATACAGGTATTCTAAATATAAGTATTACAGATAAAACTGAATATTTCCATTGTATACCAAACTCCATTATAGTAAACACATATTGTAATACTATATAATACTATTTTAAAGTTGCGCCCCAAAAACACTCAAACTTGCTAAAATGCCCCAAATTAAAACTGAAGAAAATTAAATTTGATGTGCAAAACTTGCGATTTTTAGCTTAAGTTAGTAGTATTATTATTGTGTACATAAATGTTTTGTGTTTCAAAATTTTGTGAAAGTAATAGGTTAAGATTAAGCTGAATAACCAGTCGAGGTAACAAATGCTATCATTCTTATGAAAAACTATTTTTTGAATTAGAAAAAATGCATTCAGTAGATATTACATTGTAAAATAACATATTAAAAATTAGAGCTTAACGGGCATTATAAGTTTTTTTATGCCCTTACAAACTTTAAATGAGTTTTTCTCAGACTTTTAAATTTAAAGGTATAAGGGTTTTCTAAGCCCTAAGACTTTTTTTTGTTAAAGATAGAATCTTAAAATTTTTTGTGTGAACTTCCAATCGTATGCTCTTTAAAGGATAGTATTGATTTAAGTCTAAGATATCTAGTTATTTCTTTAAAAAATTCTGAATTTAATATTTTAAAAAATTCCGTGTTTTTCCAGGATCAGCTAGAAAAATAATTATTAAAAATCAACAAGGGAACAGTTATTCAAATCCATACTAAATTTTGTTTCCAATAATCCAAGGAAAATAAATAATTTGAAATTACTAAACAATTTTAAAAATTGAACATTTTATAAAAGTTTAAAAAAAAAATTCAGAAATTCCTAATTTTTTAAAATTGTGAAATAATGGCTGGTCCAATTGACTTTTTGCTTACAGAGAAAATCAGCTTAATAATATAATCTAAATATAAAACGTAGATTATTTTTACTGTTACTGTCTCCAAAAACAATTTTTGAAAAAGGGTACTGTGTAGTCTTAAATCGAGAAAAAGAAAAATTAAATTTGTCAAGATTTCAACTTTTTTTTACAGTGGAACAAAGTAACAAGAATATTACTAGCGAAGATAGATTAACAAGCGAAAGGAAAAGGAACTTTGCCTAAGAAAACTGAAAAACCTAAAAAGCTAATATTAATGATGAGAATATGTAAAATCAAGATTACCAGCAGCCTTCTGAAAAATATATTGTTCAGCTAGTGGACATCAGTAATGCCCCGACCGAACAGTGTTAAGAAAATGTTGGGTTTGAGTTTGAGAAATACGTTGACGTGGGTTCATGGCCTAAATCGCTAAGTAATAATTTTATTGATTATTCTATTTCATATGTGAAATGAGTTACACTCAGGAACATTGAAATAGCGACCCAAGAAGGAAGCTAAGTACAATCGCGAAACTTTGCAAATAAGTACAGCGTAATGTGATATGAAAATGATCCAAGTTTTGTGCAATACGCATGCTCATACATGCCGAGGGGGCGCTACAATCAGGAAGAGGGTGCTATATAAGTCAGCGCAAATTCGAAGATTCATAAACGTGACGATAACCCGCCGATTGTAGGAAGACTTTGGTAAGCGAAACATGCCAGGTAAACGTGCCAGAAGAAATTTCTCACAGTTAAGCGAGTTTGAGAGAGGCCTGATCATCGAGATGAAAACTGCAGACTGGTCGACGCGCCGTGTTGCTGGCCAGGTGGATCGTTCAGAGTGTGCCGTTAGAAATTGTTGGGAGCAGTGGACACGAGAAGGTACCCACACGCGGAAAACAGGGTCTGGAGCGACCAAGAAGACCCCGAGGAGAGACGATCGAACGATCGTGCGGCAAGCACCCCACAGTGACTCATTCAACGATACGAGCAGACGTAGGCGTAGCAATTGTTCCGCAAACAATTTCCAGACACCTTGCAGAAGCTAATCTTAAATCCAAGCGCCCTTTCCGTGCACTCCTTTTAACACCGGAACATCGGCAACTGCGTCTACAGTGGTGCCAAGCCAGATCAATGTGGAATGTCACAGATTGGCAAAAGGTTGTGTTTAATTAGGAATCTCGGTTTGTTTTGGGGACAGATGATAACCGTGTATGGATGTGGAGGCGCCCTGGTGAGCGGTACAATTCCCCCCACACTGTTCTACGTCCCATTGCCCGCACAGCTGGTGTAATGGTCTGGGGGGCATAGCCTATGATAGTCGGTCCACTTTAATTGTGATGCGTGAAACCTTAACGGGTCAACGTTACGTTGATGATATTCTTCGACCCCATTTAGGACCTTTCCTAAATGGTCTCACAGGGGCAATTTTCCACCAAGATAATGCTCGTCCGCATACAGCAAGAGTTGCTCAAGGCTTCCTACGTCATTTTCAGACTCTTCCATGGCCGGCCCGCTCTCCCGATTTGTCCCCTGTAGAGCACGTGTGGGATAAGCTAAAACGGCAGATGCCATCGTGTCACTCTGTACATGATTTAGAGTTGGCTGTTCAAGATTTGTGGGCCCATCTGCCTCAGGACAACATAAGGTGTCTAATCAACTCAATGCCGGACCGTGTGGCGGCATGTATTGCAGCTGGAGGTGGTCCAACGCGCTATTGAAGTTGCCCAGTATTTGTGTCGTCACACACTGTGTATTCGTTCAATTGTCTTGTTTTTGAGTTCAAGTGAATCTCTCATCTGTGTCATTATGTGTATTAAATTTCATTTCAATCCAATGCTTTCTTCTTGGGTCGCTATTTTCAATGTTCCTGAGTGTAGTAATTAAATATCACAAATTGCGCAGGAGATAAGATTATTCAAATCGCTCAGTATAGCATCTGAAACAATGAAAGAATTTTAAGGTAACGTTGAAATAATATTGAATTTTCTTTGTTGAACTGTGTGTGTGTGTGTCGATGATTGTAATATTTCTAGACATTATTTTGTGGTTCGAAAATCTCACTCAACAATGCAAAATTTAACAAAACTTTGCTATTTTTAACAATAAAGGAATACTTTTCCCCCTGTCTTTTCTGGTGTCATGCTTATCTACATAATGTTGTTTCAAGACGATTGGGATTTCACACCTTTCGTAGAGAAAAACAAACATGGAGGAAAGACGTGTTTGATTTGTCGTGAAAATGTTATATATCAAAGAAAACAGTTTTGCTCCCCACTTCACTACGAAGCACAAAAAGACAGTAACAATAAAAAGGATTTGTTTTATATTCAGACTATATTATTAAGTTGATTCTGAAAGTAAAAAGTCGGTTTGACCAGCCATTATTTTACAATTTTAAAAAAAATTAAGAATTTTTGAAGTTTCTTCAAACTTTTATAAAATGTTCAACTTTTAAAAATTTTGATCATTTTAAGTGATTTATGTTTCTTAGATTATTTCAAGCAAAAAGCATGGATTCCCTTGTTGATTTTTAACACGCTTTTATTAATAATTTTTTTTTCTAGCTACGCCTGGAAAAAACACGAAAATTTTAAAAATACTAACTTGAGGAACTTAGAACAGAACCCATACTAACCTTTACAGAACATACGTTTGTGAATAGATAAAAAAAAATTTCAAAGCTATATCTTGAACGGAAAAAAGGCCTTAGGGATTAGAAATCACTCACATCTTCAAAACTAAAAATATGAGAAAAACGCATTTAAAGTTTGTAAAGGTATAAAACAAAAACTTATAATGCCCGTAAAGCTCTATTTTTTTAATATGCTATTTTTTAACATGCTATACACTATTTTAACTAAATATAATTAAAAATATTTTTTTTTTTTGTTCATAATATATTTTTGCATAATATTGATAGCGTTTGCTACGACGACAATTTATTCAGCTTAATCTTAACCTAATATTTTTACAAAAACTTTGAAACACAAATCATTTATGTACATAATAAGAATGAAACTACCTTAAGCTAAAAATAGCCAGATTTGTTCAAAAAATTTAATTTTTTTTCAGTTTTAAATCGGGCCAGTTTAGGGAGTTTTAGTTCTCTCTCATATTGTACGACTTTAAAATACTAAAATATGGTAATACAATATGTTTACTATAATGTATTTTGGTACATCAAGGAAATATTTAGTTTTATTTGCAATACTTGAATTCAGAATACTTGTATTTGGATATCAAATTGCAGCATCAGCTGAGGACTAATTTTTAGATGCATCATTTTCAGTAGTATTCCATCTCTTCGAAATATTATTTCTCATAGAAATCTGAGAATGTTTTGCCATGGCAGCATTTTCTCAACTTGAAAAACTAATGATAAAGCTTCTAAATTACATAAACTATTTTTAAAGCAAAAATTGACCTTAAAATCAATCTTAATTAAGTAACTAAGATAATTTTTTAAAAAAACTCAAAGCATAATCAAGCAGAATTTTTTTAGTATAATGAAAATTTGAATTAATAACTATTTCACTCTAAAAAAGTTGATTTTACTCAAATTTTTTTAATAAATTCAATTTAAGACTAGAAAAATGCTTTAAGATGAAACCAAAACCAAAGCTCAGAAAAATTCAAATATCTTAAAAACTAATTTGGTATCAGATCTGAAATTTGGAGGCAAGTTTTCCAATGAAATGGGCCACAAGAAAATGTTAAAAAGAAAAATAATCAATAATTTTGAAAATTGTAGGGTAGTGTGTAGTCTCTTAAAATCAAAAAGTATTTGAATAAATTTTAAATAAAAGTGCGCAAGCAAATTAGAATTTTTTAAGCAAATAATATTAATTTCAGTCTGGAATTCAGTAAAATCTCTTTGGTACGATCTTGCACTTGATAAATTAATATTTGAAATAAAAATATGTAAGGTGTTTGTCAAATGAAAAAATCAAATTATCAAAATACATGGCGGCTTTATTTTTATGATAGTAGAAGGCAAACAAGGGGATTGGGATTATTAATGAAAGAAAATCAATCGAAATTGTCTCATAACTGTGCAATAAATGCATAAAACCTATTTTTCGTAAGTTGAGTTTGATAGAGATTAACATAGTTTTAAAATAAAATCCAAAATTTTAATACTTTGATCAATTTCCCACATTTCAAATGCCCTTGATCTTATAGCGTCCCTCCCACCCATTAATCCTCAATCCTCATGTTGTGACCCGCGTGAAAAAATTGTCATATGTATGTGGCCCGGTCAAAAAAAAATGTTGAGTACCCCTGCCTTAAATGGTTCATGGCAGATAAGAGGATATCAGTCCCTCAATGGTATTGATCCAGATACTGGAAAAGTTATTGACTTTGAAGTGTTTTCGAAACATTGTCGGTGCAAAACTGCATTTAATTCTGTTCATAAACCATCATGTATAGCCAATTATAGTGGAACAAATGGAAGTGAAAGGTCTAACGGACATATTTAAGAGATCCGAAGCTCATGATGGCGTCCGTTACACAAAATATTTGAGCGATGGAGATTCAAGAGGTTTTTCATCGATACTTGCCCTGAGTCCTTATGACACTCAAGTAAAAAAACTAGAGTGTGTTGGGCATATCCAAAAGCGTATAGGTACTCTTCTTTTGGATCTCAAAAGCAAAAAAAAAAAAAGAGGAAAAAAGTTAAGTGATGGAAAAAGCCAAAGTGGTCACAACCGACTCACTCACATTTTAATTTAAAAAATTCAGAGGTATTACGGTATAGCCATTAGAAACAATATGGATGATTTACGAGGCATGAAACTGCTGTTATGGTTGTTTATTTTCATCTTTTGTCTACAAATAAGAGCCCTCAACATGGATTGTGTCCTGCTGGTACAAATTCATGGTGCAAGTTTCAAAAGGCAGAAGCTGAATTTAACGAAAAGCACTCTGATCATAAAAAACATACACATGTGCCCTTATCATGAATGAAATTAAGCAAATTTTTAGAGATCTAGCTGACCGTATGTTATTAAAAAATGTTTATATGGAAAGACTCAAAATCCAAATGAGTCTATTAATAATACCATATGGTCAGTGATTCCAAAATCTACGTTTGTGGAGTTAAAAACTCTAAAATTAGGGGTAAATATGGCTATTGCACAATTCAATATGGGTCATATAGCAAAACTAATAATCTTAAAACATTGTGGTATCGAACCAGGTTTTAATTGTCTCATGCTTTAAAAATTAGATGCACGTGGGATTCGTGTATCCCAACGAAAGCCTCTTGAGATACAAAAAAGGGCTAAATTGCTACAAATAATGAAAAAAAAATTAGAAGTCTTTTGTAGATTGGTTGATTGATTGATGGATTGAATATTAACGTCGCACTGTTCAGCTGCACGAGGGCTTTTGGCGACGGACCACATAATTTTGAACCATGGTCAAGTGACGAGGATGACACCTGAGCTGGCACCCCCCTCCCCTAACTACCACACCACACCACGGGAGGACGTTTCAGCTCTCGACAGATTTAATGTGCATCGCTGCCCTACACGGCGAGTCTTTTGTAGAAGCGAAGGTTAAATCAAATGTTTCATATGTGTGTGGTTCTGGAAAGTATTAAAAAAGTAAATCCTCAAAAATTGCAAATTTTTACTTTAAAGCCTGTGTTTTCTCAAAATGCAATATTTTTCACCTTATGTAACTTTTTCTCAAAAACTAATTAATGTAGGATGTTCAAATTTTCAGTGAACATACTTTCAACATATTTACACATTCTAATAGAGGAAATAAGAGATATCTAGCAAACTTTTTCAGATAAGGTCTTTTTAAACTAAAAAACTAAATTTTAGGGGGAAATTGGCCATTTTTTAAAAAAATTCATAATTATTTTAATTTTTAACAAAAAAGCAAAACCTTCCATTAAAGTCTTATTGATAGTACATATTAACCTACTGTAAAAATTTCATCTAAGCGAAGTAAGTAGTTTCTGAGAAAAAGGTACATATACTTACGTAATTTAACATGGGCTCCTATGGAAGTGCCGGGCCCCCTTTAAAAGATCGCAATAGACTAAACACCATATCTCACTCGCACCCGCTTGAACACTTGTTGCCTCGCGCTTGCACCTACAGCAGACTTTCAATATGCCTGGCAAGATGTAAAAACCATTAAAACTGTCTGGCTATTGAGGTAAAAAATTTTTACAGGTCCCCAAATGACATATATAAAAAATTCAGCTTTTATACTATAACGAAAGCATATATATATATATATAATTATAGCTTTTAAGGGGACTTGGTACCCTAAAAATCACAAACTTATCGTTTTTTTTTATTTTCATTTAATCTTATTCTTTGCATTATTATCTTTCGATTGATATATCACTTGTGCATGTCGGAAAGTTAGAAGTTGAATAAAACTTCATTTGAAAACAAATTAGGCAATTCAGCAACACCCCTTTTAGAAAAAAAAAAGCTAAAAATGCGTTATGATAAAAAATCTATTTTATAAATAGAAATAATAACTATAAAAAAGAATGTGTAGTATTAAAAGCAGAATATTTCCGAGGCAATAAAATAATGTAATTTTTTTTTCTTCCTTGTGAAATGTGTGCATGTAAAATTTTTAAATTAAGGCATTTTATATTAATAATTTTATATATAATTTCAGTTCTTATTCCTGATATATTTTTCATACAAATGTAATACTTTAATATTATAAGAAGAAAACAGCTAAAATTTCTGTCGTGACAGAAAATTTTTTTTTAAAGTTTTTCTTGAGTTTTCTTGTGCAATTAGTACTCTCTAAAAGTTGATCATTTATAAAAATGTGTGGGTTGAAAACATATGAAAATGCAATTATTTTAAAGAAAAACGTATAAGTAATATCTTAAAGTGGTATTTTAAGTTTAATTAAGCTTATAATAATTATTTTTTCAGAATTATAAACTTTAAACTGGTTTTTCTCAGTTTGTGTTTTTCGAAACCTTAGTGCATTCAAAATGCTACTCCTTCGACAATTATTTACCAATCACTTCCAATTTTTTTCCTGCGAGTTAAAAATAAAGCATGTAATAAAATTAGGGATCCGTTTTGCTATAAACTGAATACTTTTTTAAAAAAAAAATAAAATGTAAGACATGTTGGTTGATTTTTAGCCTGTATATCAACATTTTATTTTTTTTCTCGAAAACGAATGAAGTTATTCTAAAATCGATCCCTAAAGTTGTTAAGAACATCCATAAGAATATTATAAAAAAATTTCAGGTCAAAAAATTAGTTTTTACAAAAGGAGTAGGATTTTAAAATTTTCCCAATTTTCTTCAAAAAATTTAAATTTTTAAAATTCTGTGAATAATATATGAAAATTTTCATCTGGTAACATTTTCTTGAATAGAAACATTGTATAAAATGTTAAAATATAATTTTTAAATACGTAAATAAAGAAGTTTGCTCAAAGGGTGCCAAGTCCCCTTAAAGTTTAAAGGTGTCTGGTATATGTGAGTGAAGGAATATTAACGTCGCACACTGTTCAGCTACACGAGGGCTTTCGGCGACGGACCACGAAATTTTGAATCACGGTCAAATGACGTGGATGACACCTGAGCTGGCACCACCTCTCCTAACTACCACACTACACCAACTGGAGGACGGTTCAGCTCTCGACAGATTTAACATGCATCGCTGCCCTACACGGCGGGTCTTTTGTGGTACTGGACTCGAACTCGTGACACGGCCAGCCACGATCCGATATCTTGACCATTCGGCTACCGCGGCCAAAGGGACGTCTGGCAGATGGGCTGCAACTATACTAAGTGTCCAGCAATGGATGACGTGATTTCTTATGTTATTTCGAAAAAAATATTTAAAAAATTGAGATTTATACTTAATAGAATTTGAGGTACTATTTTATACACTTTTACTGCCTGTTAGCTGTCCAAATAACCACAATCCAAACTTCATACTCGCTAATCGTTCTTACCTGTGTTGATGACATCCGCAGAGCAACTTTTAGCTTTTATAAAATAATGAAGGTCTGGTCGCAATAAAAACCCAATAATGACCCAAAACCAAAATGATTCTCAGATAAATCATTAAGCAACTGAAATTTGAATTTTAAAATCGCAAGTTATTTGATGGAAGCGTTAGTTGCTAATGACAAAAATGTTGCTCAATCACGTTTTATGAAATAAATATTGCAGATATGGGATTTTTTTAAATAAAAGTTTAATTATCCCCTTTTCCATTGTATTCTACGTCAATACATATTTCGAAATGCTTTGCGTTTTAATTAAATAATAGTTCGAAAGATAAAATTCAGTTTGAAATCATTCTGAGCTTATAATCAGACATGGCAAGACGACTACAAGTGTTGGAGAAAACTTTCCCGGGTTAACCTAAAACAAGTAATATAAAAAAGTTTTTTTAAGTCTATTCCTACTTAAGTCAACTAAGAATTTTTTTTTTATTTTAGTTACTTTTTATTAAATAGTTACAATTAATATAAATATGTGTATACATATGACAATATCGCAATATTAAGTGACAAAATAGAAAGCGACTCCTTGCAATTTTCCATTTTCTTTTCTATATAGGGTGTGTTGGGCTTTTTTTGTTACTATTTATTCATTAATCAAATTTAATTATTCCTAGTAAAATAGTATAATAAAAAATAAATCACATCTCTCACGCCATCCCAGGAGGGATTCGAACCCACGACCTTTGGATTAGAAGTCCAACGAGTTATCCATTGCGCTACATGGACACAAAGAACGATTTTCATTTCTATATATGCTGTTGGACTATTATTTTTGTTTGCTACTATTTATTCATTTTTTAATTTAATTAATGAAAAAAAAATTCGAAAAAACTGAATTAACATCAAGTGTCATTCCCTACAAGTTTTAAAAAATGTATTTGAACTTGAAAGGATGAATAGAAAGTATTTTATTGACGATTGAAAATTTGAAGAATATATATATACTTAACTCAGTGGCGAGACAGCCCACGAGGGCCAAGGCCTACTGTACCCTAATTAGTTTACGCGACCTTGGGCCCTGAGGTGCATGAGCAGATGTTCCTCTCAGGTGGTCAATCTGATGTGAAAGAAACCCCTAGTGTTAAGTTCCCAAGCAAATTTGGTACTCATTTATCGACCCATTGAAGGGATGAAAGGCTGCGTCAACCTTGTCAAGCCCGGGGTTTGAACCTCGGACCTGTGGTCCTGTATGGACAAGTTTGTTTCTTTTTAACCCTTTATCTACCGCATTATGATTTAATGCAGTTTTTTTCATGTAGTATTTTTTTTTGGATCACTACATTAAAAATTAAGGGATATACATAAACAAAACACTCAACTTTGGGAAATTTAATCCGTTAGAGCTAATTAATTAATTAAAGATATTCCACTGTAAACTTAATTACATACACTGTTCACTTAAAATAAAGAGTCAAATCGTTTTCTATGGTCCTCATTAACATACAAGAAAAATAAGATATTTAAATTTTGGCATTAACTATTTTTTCGGGACAAAAATGATAATCTTTGCAATCCACTGAAAACGTTGTCAGCTGAAAACGTAATTTCTGCTATAAAACTATTCACCCTCCCCTCTAAAATATTCATCATTGAACCCGTGCTGCCATATATCTTGGAAGAGTCGCTTTCAAAGAATATTCCTGCTAAGTATTGTCAGAATATTCGCGTAAAATTGGTTATTCTAGGTTATTTTAAAGTGAGTGGTACTCATAAGTACCGTCGATAGATAAAGGGTTAAATAAATTAAATTTCACGTTGTCCTGATAAATCAAAGTAATTTAACAGAGGAAAGGAACAGAGAAATAAAAAATTCCAACGTTCTCTGTTCTGCGCTGCGATTTAGAGACAAAACAAAATATGTAGCAAAGCGATTGCAACTCGTGCGGGTGCGCTTTTTTTAAGTTTACATAAAAAAAACTCTTGGCTTAGATAGACACAATGCGGACTTTCAAAAAGATCCGTACAACGGAATATTTTTATTAAATTTCTGTATGTCAGGATTTTGTTACTGGTTTCAAACATTTATACATTCATTAAACTTTTTCTATTAAGAATTTTCATTCTTCATGAACTGCAAATTTTAAAACACCTCTGACTGAGGTATTTATTTGTATACACTGGTATGCAAAAATTAAGGACGAAGTCGAAAAATTAGCATATCAGCTGAATGAAGAGGCAGAGCGGACAGAAAGACCAAACAGGAGATTAAGTAAGGTGATGTACGGTAGCACATGCGCAGATATGCAGGTAGACGTAATGGGGGAGTGTCTGAGTAGTCTAAAGCATGTTGTCGGTGTAAGATCAGTATTTCTGGCAAAGAGATTGCACGCCGTATAGCAGTTAAAATCACACCGAGTTGCTGCCTCAGCGAGAAATGGCGAATAATCAATCTGTTAGACGACATCTGGATGCTTTTACCCGAGGTCGAATCATTGGGAAGTTGGAGGAAGGCCGCAGTGTGACAAGTGTGGCTGCAGAGTTCGGAATTGCTCACAGCATCGTTTCACGACTTTGGAGACAATTTCAAACTACAGGAACAGCTATCCGGGGGTTCAGTAGTGGTCGTCCACGATGAACCACACCTGCAGATGACCGGTACATTGTCTTACAGGCCAGAAGAAATAGGCGGCAGACAGCGGGAGAAATCGCTAGACACACAGGCGACTGGACGACCGATATCGCGTTTTACCGTGGCCAGAAGACTGCACGGTGGTGGTCTGTTTGCACGACACCCTGTACGGTGTTTACCTTTAACGCCTGCCCATCGGAGAAGGCGTTCTCTGTGGTGCCGGGAACACCGGAATTGGAGAGACAATGAATGGGGACGAGTACTCTTTACAGATGAGAGCAGATTCAGTTTGAGTAGCGATTCTCATCGCATACTCATCTGGAGAGAGCGGGGAACCGCAATCATCCCTCGAACATCATTGAAAGGGACAGGTATGGAGGTCGCGGTGTTCTCATTTGGGGGAGGCATCATGCTTGGTAGTCGTACAGACCTTCACATCTTCGACGCAGGTTCAGTCAACGGGACCCGTTATTGTAACGATATTCTTCTTCCATATGTGCGTTTTTTAGAGGCGCTATGGGTCTGCAGTTCCTTTTCATGGACGACAATGCACCATGTCATCGCACAGTAGCTGCCGAACAACTCTTAGAGAGTGAGGATATTAAACGTATGGATTAGCTGGCATGATCTCCGGATCTCAATCCCATCGAGCATGTATGGGAATTTCTAGGCATACGCTTGGCAGCTCGTACCTTACCACCAGTAACGATTCGGGAGCTTCGATTGGCGCTGCAAGACGAATGGGTAGCAATACCTCAACAACTCATTGACACCCTCATTCTCAGCATGGGCAGACGCTGTGAAACCTGCCTAGCAGTCAGGGGAGATCATATCCCCTACTAAAGACCGGATGTTTCTTGCTGGACACCCATCACAGGGATGTTTCGGCCTTCAGTCGCATTGCGCTCCATGCTACTTTTTCAATCAAGCTTCTTTTTATCCCTCTGATTTCTCTTTTAGTAAGTGTTGCTTACATATATTACACATGTCCTTACGTATTGGGGATCTTACGGTATTAAATGTGTTGATTTGGAAAGCTTTTGTGCAAAGTTATATTGAAAAAACCGTCTCGTCCTTAATTTTTGCACACCAGTGTATTATTTATTTAAAGATTAATACGACTTGAATTTCTAAACAAACTAATTTGTTTAGCATTAAGGGACAAAATACCCAATGCCTGTTCTGGTGGGTTTAAATTTCTGATTCTAGGACATATTGTGTCAAACACAAGGTTCCTTATTGGAAAAGGTACTACTATATTTTTACCCTATTAAGATAAAGTGTTATGGAATATATATTTTATTGTATTTGCCTGCATAGAAAAATGGGCTATAAAAATAATATATTTTGTTTTAAAAAAATTTATTTTGTTAATGTATGTGTGTACATTTATGTAACAAATAAACTCTCATAAGTGAATAACGATTTTAACTGAGAGGACTAGTGAGTGAAAAGAAAAAACTAGCTTATTTTTATGTTAATGAAATTATTTTGTATATACGTATCCATAGCTATACTTAAGAGTACATGGTTTGTAAAATTTTATCTTTGGATTAAATCGAATTAATATTAATTGACGCTAAATGTTTTTTCATAAGACAGCTTCCACTTCCAAAACGAGACATACACATCCTTCATTACTATTCCTGGCATTGAAAAAAGTGCACTTCATTTGTCTTATTTTTTGTAAAAAAATTTTTTCTGAGTCATCATGTTAAGTCAATGTAACACATGTGTGTTTTTAGATAGTTTTTTCCTCTCTCTCTTTATACATCAAGAGAAATTTACTAATATTTTGTTTCAATTATAAATATATTCTTATAAGTAGTTGTGTTATTGCTGATCGAAGTATCAAAAAGGCATTTCTTAAAAGTTCTTTCGGAATATTTAAAAAGTTTGTGAATTAGGTCAGTAGTAGATGTTAGTTAGTTCAAAATGTTTTCTTTCTTTTTTTAATTAAGAGAGATAAATTTAGTAGAATTATTATAAATATATTTTCAAAGATAAAATGTGTTAATATTTAAATGTTATCGAAAATATCCCGAAATGACATTTTTTGAGGAAGCTAAAAGACAGGATTTAATTGGAATGAGAAATATAATGCATTTTTTATTATTAGTATAACCATGAAAATACTCTAAAACACTTAAACTGTATAAGATGGTGCGAATTAAAGATGAGGCTAGAAAAAAATTGTACTGTTGACGGGGAACAACAAAATGTACATTCGTCATTTCCCTGCAAATCGAGAGAAAAAGCAATGACGTGCCAACATTGAAAGAATGATTGCTGAAGTACAATTTTTTGCCAGTAAAAATTTAGCATTCAAAGGAACTAGTACGAAATTGAGATAATGGTAATTCTTTAAAGCTTTAGATATTGGCCACATTTGATCTAGTTATTTCAGAACACATTAATAATGTCAGTAAATGCAAACATAACAAAACCCGTATTCCACACTAAGTAGGGCAGCATTTTCAAAATGAAATAATTAATATTTTAGCTGAATCTACTCGTAATGACATATTATACTAGATATCTACACCAGAAATTAGTCACATAAAACAATAAAACGTTTGTAATTAGAAGTGTGAGCACTACTGATGGTAAAGTATTATACTGTAGAATTTTTTCTGGGAAATTTTAGGAATAGGACACAAGAAAGGCTTTCAGATTTGGACACATTCCCTATTGAATCCGAAATCTCTGATAAAATTGATTTCACCAAAATTATTGACAAATTTGCTTCTCATAAATCCAGAAAAATTATTTTATAATTAGTTATTAAGTAGCCTTTGAAAAAGGACTGGTTAATATCCTTTTCGTTTCACGAGATTTATGCTTTAGTGCTTTTTTATATTACATTATATTTTCTTAGAAAAAACTGTTGCTTTGCTTTTATAATTATAAAATGTCTATTTTTATTTCAAAGGTAAAATTTTTGCTTGGTTATTATTTTGTTAAAGTATTTTGTCACTATATCATAACTTATTTGTTGACAAAAATGAAGTTTTGCACTTCAAATTTTATTTGCATTTTATTAATGTTTTACTTTTTACTCTTATGTAGGTAGATAAGTTTATGACCTCAATACATAAGTATTAAATATAAAGTATTATAATAATAAAGTAAATATAAAGTATTACAAAAAGTAAGTAAATATAAAGTATTATAATAAGTAATTATATGTAAGTATTATAATTAATAGTTAAATGTAGAATTACTTATTATAATACTTATCAGCCAATAGTATTAAGTATTATAATAAGTAATTGAAAATATGTCAAAATATAAAAATTAAAAAAGTATTATAATAAGTCGAAATATGAAAAATTCTCTAGAGGGGCGGCACACCCTATGATCTCGGCTCTGGCTCTGTTAGTATCACATGACTCAAAACCAAACAAATGGAAGCCCTCAGCCGTCACCTCACGCGAATAAAGAGGATTAAAAGATAGATTACCATGCATAACTAATATCAAATCAAAGTAATAGCAGATTTTCTCAAAGTATATTCTAAAATGAGTAAATTGTTCGAGCTACATTTATTACGACATAATTCAAAATTTAGTGTTTGGGCGAAAATCGTGTCAGATACCCCAATTCAGAATCAAAGCTTTTTCTCCGATAAAAAATTCCTAACTAAAGACATAAATGACCAAATTGTTAGCAATCGAAGAAGATTACTTCTGCTTCAAGGAGATTTATTATATTTTCTCAATATAAAGGGTGTTTTTTAGAGGTATAGAACTTTAAATTGCAATAAAACAACGATGTATTATTCGATTGACATGAATTTTTTTTTATTCGAAAGATACTCTTGTGGCATTACATTTTAAATATGATTTCTGGCACATGACTGCCACGGCTGGCTCGGATGTAGTCCAATCTGGACGTCCAATTTTCGATGACATTTTCCAACATTTGTGGCCGTATATCGGCAATAATACGGCGAATGTTGTCTTCCAAATGGTCAAGCGTTTGTGGCTTATCCGCATAGACCAATGACTTTACATAGCCCCACAGAAAATAGTCTAGCGGTGTTAAATCACAAGATCTTGGAGGCCAATTCACAGGTCCAAAACGTGAAATTAGGTGGTCACCAAACGTGTCTTTCAATAAATCGATTGTGGCACGAGCTGTGTGACATGTTGCGCCGTCTTGTTGGAATCACAGCTCCTGGACATCATGATTGTTCAATTCAGGAATGAAAAAGTTAGTAATCATGGCTCTATACCGATTACCATTGACTGTAACGTTGTGGCCTTCATCGTTTTTGAAGAAGTACGGACCAATGATTCCACCAGCCCATAAAGCGCACCAAACAGTCAGTTTTTCTGGATGTAACGGTGTTTCGACATACACTTGTGGATTAGCTTCCCTCCAAATGCGGCAGTTTTGTTTGTTGACGTAGCCATTCTACCAGAAGTGCGCTTCATCGCTAAACAAAATTCGCTTATGAAAATCTGGAACAACGGCAATCTCGTTTTGGGCCCATTCGACGAATCTACGCCTTGCTTGATGATCGTTTTGATGAATTGCCAAACCAAACTGAGAATAAATCACTTGACAGCTGTTAAATAGGTCGTCATCTTGGAAAGTAATGCCAACTTAAACTTCTATACCTGGAAAAAAAACACTCTTTAGTTATCAGACTTAAACTCTTTGTATATACAAATTGCATAGTCAGAAATAATTCGAAAATTGTTCAAACCAAATATCGTTAACATGGAGTGATTCAGTAAATTAATTTTATTTTAAGTGTGGATCCTTTACTTGTATTTTGAGGGAAGTTTTTCATGGGAATGAAAATCCTTCTATCAAAAATTGACTCAAAAATATGTTTTATAAATCATCTGATCAGCATACTTTATTAGCGAATTAATCTGTCCATAAGCTTTTTATGTGTGCGTGATTTCAAAATCTCGTATTTTGAAAGAAATCTGTCGGTGTAAGACGAAATGTTTTTCTTTTTAATTTTCTATTTTAAAGGACTAAAAAACAATAATAAAATCTTGATAAAAATTAGGAAATTAGTTTTGAAAATCGATAGTTATATTTTATATGCTGTTATTATAAATCATTATAGGTTTACAATTTAACCTCACACAGTGTAAACTGGTAAGGCAGATAAAAATCAAAAGAAAGTATTACCAATGTATTTGTCATAAAATTTCATTTTTGAGATTTTTTCGAACAGAAACGATTTCTAATTCTTTTCAAAAGGAAACGTTGCAACCCCCCAAAAAAATAACAAGATATTTTTTTTAAAAGAGTCAGTTATCTGTATATGTATGAAAATATATGTGACATACAATATCATGTAACATAATATATAACATTTACATAAAATTTAATTTAAAGATTCTTTTAAAATAAGATATATCACCATTTGTGGAACAATAAAATATTTATTAATCTGAAGTTATGCATTAACAAACATTATATGATGCTACCAGAAAAGATGCCAAAAATTTTCATAAATAATTTTACTTACAAAATTTATTGAATATTATATTTGAAAAACGTATATAAGTTTAAAAATATATATACAATAGTCTATGGCTATTTGAATTTATTTAAATCAGGATTATATATCTTACTTTATACACTAATCTTAATTTTTTCCCCTCGATAAAAGTATGTCCTTTCATTTGACGGTGTACATTTGTTCAAAATCATCTTATCTATTGTTTCATAACATAAAATAAGAAATAAATATTTCATTGACATTTTTTGATAAAAATATTTTAGTTTCATATTAAATACTATTAGTAATGTTAAAATTGCAGTGGAAAATCCATTTTACCAAAAATTAATCAATAAAAACCCTAAGCGATTGAGTTGTAGTCCCGATCAGATTTCTCATTTTAAGGTATTTCTTTTAATACTACTCAATAACTTGTATGTTATTGTATATAAAGTTCTGTTTAGTTTTTAACATGCATTACAGCGTTCGCCATTGCTGAATAAATAATACTGTTCTAACACAACTGAAATGCCATTTATCAAACCTTCATAATTTCTTAAGCAAAACAAAATATCAGCCAAGTAATGCTTCTTTTCTCAAGTATTTCAACATCACTTACCTTGATGTTGAAAGAAACAACAGTAACACTAATGCATGCATCAACATACAACATTTATCAATTTCCTGTTGATAGATTGAACTTAAAGTTACTAAATATGTACGAATCGTGGATTGCATGGATGTAGCATAGGAATAAACATACAATAGAAGATATTTCCTTTTCTAAAAGAAAAGTACCCGCTAGTTCGAGGTCGGGGATGTGAAAGCATTGAATATTGCTCTGTATATCAAATAAAAAGCCTCTGCCTACGAAATTTAAAAACAAAATAGATTAAAGTGCGTATTGTTTTTACTATAGAAGCAAAGTATTTTTTATTTTTAGAAAATGTTTAGAAAAATAATAATAAGCAGTACTAGGTAATTTACCTTTTTATATGTTTAAGGGATTGAATAAAAATTGTGAGAGGATATGGCATTACTTCAGGAATTTCACTACGTAATAGCAACTTGCATTAAGCGTATAGCAAATACAGTCGGACCTCTGTATAACGAAGTCGCTAAATCCCGGGAAAAGTTCGCTACATCGAAAATTCGTTACATAGAGTTTCTCTCTCTCTCTCATCTTTCAGTTTTCTTTATAAACCACATTAAACAAATTTTAAATTCATAAACATTATATTAAAAAAAGAAATTATTCACACCTTTTTTAAATTAATACATATTTATTTTATATATCTTATCCATAAAAAAGAAAGAAAGAAAAACTGCAAGGAAAACAAGAAAAAAGAATGTCGAAGAAATTCACTGTATTTTCAATATTAAGAAAATAATTTTACACTAAAATTAATGAATTTTAAGGACATTTTATAATTTAAAGCATACACGTAATGTTAAACACTCATTATTACATAATTAGAACACGGGGATACGGGACAACTCCACTGAGGGTGAAAGAGGATATTGAAAATGTTTCTAGTGAACTAGGCAATGGGGGTTAAAGGTTACACTTCTTGGATGAAACGTCCAAAACTCTAATGTTCTCGGCGAGTTAGAATCTAATAAAACCAGTTCAAGATTTATGACTACCCTAAAAAGTGTTAAAGAGCGAATAACTTAAATTTTTTCAGAAATACTTTAAAAAAAAAGGGAGAGCAAAAATTGAATCACAAAAGAAAAAGTTCGTTACGTAGGAAATGCACTTCGCTACAGAGAGGTTGTTTTTGTTTTACTAAGAAAATCGTGTAATGTTCAAGGTTCTAGGAAAAAATTCGCTGTATAGAAAAGTTCGCAACATCGGGGTTCAGCGGTATATTTAAAATAAATTAAAGAGTGCTTTTTAAATCCACTATATAAAAAATTGACCTGAAAAGTTATTATAATTTTAAATTATACAGTTAAATAAAGTAGATAGTTGGTGTTTTGAGCCACTTATTACACAGCTTAAAGTATCATGTGTTATTACACACTATGAACGAGTGAAATGGAATAAATAAAAACAAACCTGTTATTACATAGTCTACTCTCATTGTTAATCAAAATGTATAGGGGAACTGGTATAACAATTACCAAAAGTAGAGATTAAATAACGTCAATAATGTGTTCGGTATTGTGTTTCATGATACACAAGGAGACATAACATATGAACTTACGCGTGGGACAATATACTTAGTGTTCTGGAGAATATATATAATTGAATAATTAAGTTTTTTTTTCATTTCAAGCTGTTTACTCATAGCAATCTTGAATCTTATTTGCGCAAAAAAAATTGAAAAAAAAAATTTGGAAATGATGGGAAGCAGAAAGTTAAATTTGATAAAATAATTTCATATAATTAATAAAGTTATATATAGCTATCTTAAATCTAATAATTATTTTTAATAAACTCTCTTTTTCAAATTGCACATTTTTATAATTCCATTAAATTCTTTAAAAATATAATTTACAAGTTCTTAAAAATGTGTTCAAGGAAAGATATCACAAAAACACTTAAAGCTAATATTCCTAAATGACAAAAAGTATCGTACGTTTTGAATTTTTGTATATAAACTTTTGTGTTACAAAATTTTTACTGCTACTATTTTCATTTAAAATTTAGTTAAAATCTAAAGTATTTTTCATGTAACTATTTCTTAGCTTGGTTTACTACAACACGATAAAGAGCGAAAATTGAAGCAGGGTACTGGGTTTATTTCCTCTTATTTACCGTATTTCATTTTTTTTTATTCGTTTCGCGTTTAGCCAATTCATGTCTTTATAGTTTCATAATTGGCGAAGCAAGCTCTGATAAAACTATATATATAATTTTACAAGAAAATAGATTTTCTTCCATTTTTTTGCTACAGCTCTTAACGTTTATTTTATTTGATATTAGGGATGACTAAAGTAGACGAATATTTCTGCTATCGTTTCTTATAATTTTCCTGAATTTTGGCAAGCAAATGCGGGTGAAAACTCTAGCAATTTATCGATATTTTTGTTGTGAAAGAATAGGCAAAAAATATATCTTGTTATAATATTCACGTATTCTATAATTTGAAGGATTGTTTAGGGCCATTTTTATTAAAGTTCACTTATTAGCTTCGAAGTGAAAAAGAGTCTTACACGTAGGACTTTCATATTAAAGACGGGTATAAGTAAATAAATTTAATTTCGCATTTATATTGTTGCATATCTGTTGCCTTTACATGCAAGTAGCATAACATTTATTAAATAAAAATGTGCAATTATAAAGCTAATAAGAATAGCGTAATGTCTGTAAACAAAGAGAGAGAACTGCAGATATTTTACAATTATAATTTTCATTTTTTTAACGTCTAATCTGTGAATCTCGGATCCAATTTAAATTAGCTTCTACTGTTAGCAATTAAAAAGTAGGAACAAAAACTAGAGAGTGATGAAACTGCAAAAAATATGTATTTATTCTTAAGGAGAGGGAGAGTATAAATTATATAAAAAGATAAAACTGCTTTCACCGCAGTCATTTAGAAATAAAATATTACTTACCGTTAAAAGTAAAGCCTATTCATAATCATTCCTCTAATTTTTCATTAGCTCCTATGCTTCATATTTTATAAAGTTAAAAATGTTATTTTAGAAATTATAAAAATAAGTCTTGATACACGTTACAAAAATACACTTGTTTTTCATGGAAAGAAAATGTTCATAGAGCTACTTATTGCCTCTCTAGAATTTTTTAACCTCGTTCAAAGGGGTGACTTTTATTTTGAAACTGGTTTATTGAGGTCAATAATTTAAAACAAATCTCAGATGACAAAGCTATTTATTTTTCCTCAAGCATTGTACCTTTTACTTACGTGTTTGTTTTAGCAATATGTCACACTGACTCTAGTATTTTTTTTATTTCATTATTAGACATGTTTAGAAAATCGCTGTTTCCCTCATAAATATAATTGTAACTGATAAGCACTTTTAGCAAAACGATAAAGTTATTTTTACTTAAGTGTGCTCAGGGAATGTGTTTACATTTTTTAAAATTATAGATTAATCTTCTACACCTTACCTTGCATTATTCCTGCTTTTTATTTATTCAAATAATTTGCTTTATATTTGTTTGCAAAATTTCAGTAATTAAAACATATATAGGGACATTTATTTAAATTTAATTGATCGAAATTTAAAACTGCCTATGCAATAAAAGTGTTTAAACCAACTGAAATTTTAAAAGTAATGTTCACTTTAATTATTGCTTAAAATTGCACATTAAGGTATTCGACTACCTTAAAATCATCGTTTTTTTAAAGACTGACAAATTTTTGTGTATGATTTTATTTTATAAGCCATCTTATTAGCTGTATAAAAATACCAAGTTTTTTTATTTTCCATTCAATAGAACAAAAACTACAAGTGTTTTAGAGATGTCAGTGTTAAAAGCAGATATCTTAACTTTACACAAGATTTTAAACTTTAAAATGCGTTTTACTCGAAATGTGTTTTTTTCGAAAAGCTCAAACGGAGAAAGTGATTGCTCAAAAAGTTTTTTAAATAATTTGCTGAAATTTTTTGTGTATGTTTTGTGTATAATATAAGTGTTTTCTTCAGATTTATCAATCACTGTTTTATTACAAAATTCACAGTTCTTTATGTAAATATAATCACTGTTTTTTTAAGCAACTTCATATATTACCTAAGATAAAGTGCCCTAGTTTTTGTAAAAATTAAAATATTCCTTATCCTGAAGGTCATTTCAAAAAGGAATAGCAAAGTGATTCATCAAAATTGAAAAATTGGGAATTTGTTCATTTACTATTTGTACAGAGCGGGCCCCGTTTAAGTAATTTTTTGTCAATTCTTACCCATTTTTTCCCATTTAAGTAGTAATAATTTATTTTTCTTTTCTTAATTTTAGCCTTTCTTTCTTAAAAAGTACTAAATAAATCTAAAAACCACAAAAAAATCTCCATTTTTTTAAAAAAAAAGTTGTCGCAAGTAGTCGGATACCTAAAGAAGAATCAATATTAAGTATTAAGTTGATGAAATTTTTTAAAAAATGTCGACTTTATTTTATGTTAAAATAATATACTTATTTTAAGTTATCGTTAATTAATGAAATGAGCACTGGAATTTTAAAATTTAGTATTACTTCACGAAATAGAGAGCAGCCTTGCCTTCGAAACACTTAGTAACAATTTTGACACTTTTTACTGGTGATTGTCATTATTAAATATGTTATATATGTCATTTAGACATATTTTTTTGGATGAATAATATATCTTTTTTCACAATTCAAAGAAATACCCCGTTTCTAAAGAGAACTTCAGAGTTTCTACTAAATAATATTGAGTGAGTGAAGATTATAACGTCGCACTGTTCAGCTACACGAGGACTTTTGGCGACGGACCTCGTCATTTTGAACCATGGTCAAGTGATGAGAACGACACACCCTCCCTCTCCTAACTACAACACCAACGGGAGGACGTTTGAGCTCTCTACAGATATAACTTGCATCGCTCCCCTACACGGCGGGTCTTCAGTGGTATTGGACTCGAACTCATGACACGCCAGCCACGTGTCTGTTACCTTGACCACTAGGATACCGTGGTCTTACTAAATAATATTAGGCAAACTGCTACGAGCAAAATGTTGTCATATATAACGAAAGATTTTTTAATTTTCTGATAGAGTAATGGTGAACTTATCTTTTTAAAAGCATCTAATTTTTCGAGGAAAAAAATGTTTATAAAAATAATTAAAAAAAATTTTAAAAAGAATATTAAGATCACAATTTAAGAAGACAAGTTTATTGTATGTAGTGATTATGTATAATTAAAACGTTTTTTTTTAAAAAATGATTTTATTATTCAACGAGGTCTTTATATGTGTTGTATATATATTTATGTCACTTTCTATTGTGTCGCAGTTTCATAAAAAAATAGTTTTTATGAATCAAATAATATAGGTTTGAAATTCCTGTTCTCTTAAGACAGTCAATGCTTACTAAAATTTTGCATTCATAATATGCGATATTTCAAAGTTTTTATTTCAAAAAGTGTTTGAATCATAAAATAATCTTCAAATTAACTACAGTAATATCCCGAACTGACGCGATAGGTGGGACTGAGTGATAACCACGTAAGTCGAATTCGCGGAAGTCGGGGTATAATTTCCCATATAAATATTTTTAGTTGGGACCGGAGACGAAAGAAAATTATAATTTAGAACAAAAAAATAAAATAAAATCTTGAATATATATATAACACAAATACAAAATTTCAAACCAAAGTTATTTTGATGTGTAGAAGGTTTCATAAAATCTAACTAATAGTCTACCGCCTCAAAGATATTTTTTCTCCCGTAAAACTTCCTCTTAGCATGTTAATAATTTTTTTATTCCTTGTTTTGTTGAAAAATACGCTCTTTGTGGGAATATGTATTTTCCAAAATTTGCAACCCTTTTTTAATTAAACTGAAGCCTTCTGTCAAATTACCGACCATCATTCCATCTTCTGATTGAACAGGGTCTAAAGATTCAAGTTCCCTCTATTTCTTGCTTTTGCTCATGGATTTCTATGAGATCCAATTCTTGAACTTCATCACTATCCACTTCTAAATTTATTTGTCTGGCAAGATCGGCAACTTCTTCAATCAAGTTACCAATTTCATCAGGCTCTGGTACGGATTCCGCCTGACTTTCAGTGACAAAATAAATAAATAAAAGACGATAAAATAAATAAATAAATCGACGAGATTTGAAAACCGCGTAGTTCCAAATTCGCGTAAATCAAGGTGTTACTGTACTCAAAAAAATGTAAAAATATTGTATGAAAATATTTGCCATGTACACAATGATTTTTCTCATGATTTTGATAAAGTTGAAAAAATGAATCTTTTTAGTCGACTATGTTCTGCTATTTTTCTCTTTTTGCTGTACTCTCTCTCATCGCAGTTTTTTTTCCATCTTTTATTTTTCTCATATTCACCCAGTGCATTAAGAATGATTTACGTAAGTACATGAAATGAAGGAAAAACTATGTATTTTTGCAAGAATAAAACATTTACTGTCCTTCAACCCTCTTCTCGAATACTGATTAAT